>VZTA01029724.1:63395-80601 GCA_013398855.1 Mohoua ochrocephala
CCTCCCTTTCTTTCTTTTTTTGAAAGTGCTTAGACTTGAAACAGATAAGAAAAAAAAAAAAAACTAAGGCAGTGATTTAAGTTCCAAAGTAGTATTAGGAATGTATTGCAGGCTATGATATATGTAATTGAAAATCTATAAATACATCAGGCTGACGCTGGCTAAATCAAAGCCAGGTTTACTTCTATTACTGGTAATCTTTGGAATGGTCTTGCTCTCTCTCCACTCCCACACCCTCATCCCTTGCGACAGAAAATTGCACATTCCTTTTAATGAAATTACAGCTGGAAATACCACTGTGTGTGTAATTTTAGCAACACTAATTCTTTAAATTAATTCCAGAGTAGTAAACTAAACAAACCGAATGAAAAATTGCACAGCCAGATATGACCATGAAGGTGAAGAGGGGGAGACGGGCACATTCTGCTTGCTCAGGAGCAGAGAGATATTTTCAGAATAATTTCTTCAGAAAATGAATGTTATGCAGTAACAATATGTGTGTCCCAGCAGTTCCAACATGTTTTGAATACGTTGGCCAGTTACAACCCAGTTTGAAGAGGAGAAGAGCTCTCAGTGATAATGACATTACCCAGTCCCAGGAGGGAGGTGAAGAAGTCTCGACTCACGCTCCTGCTGAGGAGAGGGCCGATGTGAAGCGTAACTGGACCCACACTGGAGACACACTGGAACGTGTGTTTTGTTCTTTCCATTGCTCAACAAGTGGCTTGGTTTTTCAGAAGCAGACAACCAGATGTTCCCAGATGTGTCCAGATTGTGAGAGAACACGGAAGTATTGTCAGCCAGTGAGGGTTTCCAGTCAGTCTCCACTTCTCCACCTGGGAGGACATCAGCTCTTTTCCTGGCACAGCTCATTCCACTTCTTCCACCCTGGCAGAAAAGAGGTTGGCCAAGGGCAAAGGACCAAGGCTTTGTCATCTGCAGAAAATTTGCATTCTACCATCCCCAGGGGAGAAAATGATTCTTTGCCCTCAGAACTTCAAAATGCTGTGCTCTGGTAGCACCAAGCCGGGGCGGGACAATGGGGTGAGAGCTCTGCGCAGTGTGTTGAGGGGAAGGGATGCTGTGCAGGGCTGCCAGGGGTGTGGAAAGCACATCAACATTTAGCAACTGATATCCCGTGGCCAGGAGGTCTGCAGCTCGCCCACTACCAGCCAGGTCACTCCCTTGGCTGCAAACACCAGTCTGTCCCTCCAGTCTGCCTTGTGTGCCCGGAGCGAGCTGCTGAGCCCACTGTGCTCTTCAAGCTCTGTGCAAAGCACCACTTGCCTCCAGAAACTGAAGGATATGAGCAACATTGATTTGCATAAAGTGGTGCTTCATTCTGGAGCTTTTCTGCCCCTTTTTGGCTTTTGTATAGCTGATGAATTATTTAGTAAACAACTGGCTGTCTTAGGAAAACTGCTTTGACTGCATGTGTCCACTAAGATGCTCTGGTGACATTCAAGAACAAAAGCAATTTAGAGAGGCAGAAATACCAGAACAGGCTCTTAGTAAGTCTAGAAGTATTCACAGTGCAGGCCTCGCATTGAGATCAGAACATTGCACAATGAATAAATGGTGGCTGACATTTGATCAGTGACTCATTTTTCAAGTATTTGGAGAGGAAGTATTGATCCCAGTGTGCTGGAAAAACCAAAACGGTTTGATAGAAAATGCCTATTTTAATGTAGCCTTTTGGAGGGTGGGATGGGGGAGGAAATAAATAAAAAAACACTTGGTGTCTTTTTGTTATAGCTGCTGGTATATTCTTGACATTCATTCTGGACTATCATCCCGAGCTTGCAAATATATTCCTCTCATTCTCTCATTCTTTTTTTTTTGGTAGACAGTGGCATTATTGCTTGATATTTACTTGTATGTAAATAGATTTGGGGCAGATGACTGAGACTGCCCTTGAAGTTAAATATCATTTAAGTACACAGGAGTAATAATGGGGTGGGAAACCAGGGAGATTATAATAAAACATCATATTATAAAATAGATATTACATTATTAAAATTAAAAGACAGCTTTGGACCCTGTTGATGCCCTTATTTAGGGTGCCCTCAGCCAGCTGGTTGATGGTTTGGATGCACTGTAATGCTGATAAACCAAGCATAGGATTGATATTGTGAGTGATAAGCCATGTTTCTACTCATGGGTAAGGTCAGGTGTCTGCTGCCACCTGCCATGAGAGTCAAAAGCAATCAAGTCTCTGAGGGAGAGGTGGAATGTAGTGATCCCTACTTTAGATTTTTTGAGAGACTTCTTTTTTTCTCCTCTGAGCACCCTGTACTGGTGTTGTGGAGGGGAAAGTCTGTCTCCTCATCGTCTACTCTAAAAGGGAACTCTGATGAGATTCCCTCATTTTCTGCCTCCCTTTTGAAAGCTGGAGCAGGAGAAGGGATTTGGGCTGGATGTCTCTGGCATGGATGTCCAGGCACACACGGTGTGATCCTTGGAGAAAGGTCTGGCTGATCAGGTAGTTAGTCTCCACTGGCACATAGTTCTGGTCCGTGGGCTTCTTCCACTGTCAAATCTCTCATCTTCCCTTTTCAGTAGCAAGTCATTGTGTTCTGTGTCAGGGTGAGTGAGGTGTCCCAGCAACTCTTTCTGTTTTGTCTACAACAGATTTATCCTTTTGTGCTCAATTCATGCCACAGAGAGGGCTGCTGAAGAGATAGCCCTTCATACCTGGCTTCTGATGCTATCCTGCTGTATTTCTGTGTTTACAGAGGAAAGCTCGAAGCCAGGGAGGTCGTCAGAAAACCTTGCTAGGTTTGGAAGCAAATGAAGCAGTGAAGTTTAATAACATGTAGACAAAGTTAGTCCAGAGCCCGTGGAGGTTAAGTATAACACAAATGACATGCTTTTCCTTCCTCCAGACAGGGACTGCTAACCTTTGTGTACCACAGGAAACCTCTGTCACTCCTTGACTTTGACATGACTGCTGTCTGTACTATGTCACCTCTCAGCTCCCTTGAGGGGAGCAGCGCTAGTGTGGAGCCTTACAAGGTGGATATCCAGCATGCACCATCCAGGGCACCATCACCCCTCTCTTATCGAAATACTGTTACAAAAAGCTCTGTTTTGTGCAGCTCAGAGCGCTCAAACAGTGTGGTGGTTTCATTGTTTCACAGGTGAACCTTAGACGTCACCAGGTGAATCGGTCAAAACAGGCCCAAAACCAGCAAGGGCTCTTCTGGGGTATGTATGGTGCTGCACTAGTCACAGGTGGTTTTTCTGCCTAACAAGTTTTTTTCTACTTGCCATTTTTGTACTTGCAATTATTCTAAAACCCCCTCTCAGCTGGCAGATCTCTTTCATCATTTGGCAAGGAAGGGAAATCTTGGCATTTTCAAAGGAGAGCTGAGGGATGTGAATAGGTTGGAATTACAGAACAGTGCTGTCTGCCAAAGAGCAGTACAGCCTTTAATCGTCCAACAAGTACTGTGTGCTTTATTGGAGAAATTAATATAAGAAATTAAATGTCTCTCTCCTTTAAAAAAAAAAAAAAAAAAGAGAAAGAAGAATATTTAATTTAAAAAGTGAGGCTTCAGTGCCCACATCTAATCCAGAAATAGCTTTGAGGTGAATAAAACACAGGTCGAGATCAAAGGTCTGTGATGAGGCAGCATTTTGCTCCTGTTCAGGGTATTAGCTTGCATTTCCTTCAGCGTGCAGCGTAGCATGTCAGGCTGCCAGGGCCAGGCTGAGAACAGCCAAGCTCACCAGTCCCCAGCAGTGCCCAGCAGTCAGACAGCTCTGCACACACAGACAGCTTTTCACTGCTACAGTGAATGACTGCATCTTGCCCTCCAAATATAGATGAGTGGCTTGTGCCTGTGAAGAAGAGAGCAGTAAGAGTGATGGGGAGGTTTGAGTGCTTGGCAACAGCTCTGCTTAGGGGGCTGGCAAATTTGTAGTCTTCTTACCTCAAACATTGCCTACTTTACACCTTTCTCTTTTAGTATAGTGCTTCATCTAGACTGTTTTGCTCTTAATCAGTTTCTGCTCCAAAACTGAGTTGAGATAAGCCAGGAGCTAATGGCCCCATCTAGTTGTCACCGCTTGTACAGGTGTCACTGGGTTGTCACCTGTTGTCATAGCAACTAGGGATGTTAGAGTAGTAATCAGAATATGGGACACAGCCCCGCTCTTTCTCCCCTCTCCCAATCTCAGCAGTGGAGAAGTGGGATAACAGCCATTGTGTCAACTATTTTGCCGGCTGCAGGGAGTTTTCTGTAGACTGGGCTGCACCGAGGCGAGGGCAGAGCACAAAGATGCCTCAGTGTGCGAGAGGCATGGGTTGCGTGGGTGCGGGATCCCGAGTTCCCATCTCCAGAATGTGTAGGAAGACGTGCATGGATATCTTGCCGTGTAGGGAGGTCTGGCTCTTTGCCTAGCAATCATCTCTTCTTTCAGGGAGATGGTCACACACCAGGGCAGAAATGCTGAGGTTTGAACTCATGTAGCCCTATGGAAAGGAAGTGCTTTTGCATGTGGGCACTGAGTTTTCACAGCTGACATCATTAGTATAAAGACTCTGTCTGAGAGTGCATTAGCCAGTCTCTTTCCAGGGGAACAAAGGCTGGCATTTTAATGCACAGACATTTTCCTTTGGCTTGTCTTCAATGCTCACCAGACCGGGAAACACTATGCAGCAAGTTTAGTGTGCTGCTGGGACATTTAAAAAAAGGAAAAAATCTTCGTGTCTTTGAAGGTGAGAAACAAGGAGGAATCAAAGAATTAATCTAAAGTAAGTGCATGAGAAAACACTCAGCACAAGAAAAAACAAAAAGGATGACCTGGCCAAAGAAATTCTCTCTCCAGTTCGTAACTGAAGAAGAAACCATTCACTTGGCCAGGACTCCACTGAAATAATTTAATGTAAAATACACCCTCTCCCTTCTCTTGCACACTGTCTTGGCAATTTTTTTTCTCTCTCCTTTTATTATAACTCGGCCAAAGATTGTGATGTTCAGGAAAACATATTCCATGCTAACTTACCAGGCTTCAGAAACCTATCTGAATCAGGCACAGCTTTGGCAAAAATGTGGTCCATACGCTATTTTTCACCCAGGAAGACAGGATTATGTTTTTCCCCCTGTTTAATTTTGTCAAACCTGACTTTACTTTGCAGGGTTGGCATTCCAGCTGGAGAAAGACAGAGCGACGTTTCTGATGCAAAGGACAGATAAATGTAAAAAAGTTTAATGTGAAGTAGTGTGGAATTTGATGGGGGTGATATTCACTTGAGAATAGAGGTGCCTTGATTTTCTCCACTCTTTGCCACTTACCTCAGGGAACCTCTTTGCCTCTATGTGCTTTTCTTTTGTCCAGTCCCTTCATTTGTCTCTCTAGGGAAGGTTCAGATCTGTCTGTTTGCAGGATGTGTGCCACACTGGGACCCCAGTTCCAGCAGGGATCTCATAGCATTGCTGCACTGCACAGCACAGACAGGTGCTGCAGGAGGAACCTCACCGAGCCATGGGAACTCTCTCTCTTCACAATAACAACCAAAATATAAATCAGTCTTGAGTGCTGTCTTCAAACAGCCTGCACAGCTGAGGAAAGAGAGGCACCTCCAACACAGTCCACTCATCTTAGTCAGCTTCCTGCTGGATGATTTGCAGGCTGGAGGTGTCCTGCCAGGTAGACAGGCATCAGATGTCTTTGGCTGGATTAGACACAAGGCTACAGATGTTTCAGGTGAGACACAGGACTCCAGCCCCATGAAACAACCTGGTCCTGGGGTCAGAGAAGGAGAGGGAACAAGTAGGCATGTAGTGATGAAACTGACAACATGCACCTCTAACTAGAAAGAAACATTAATTCAGCAATGAAATTCTTGTTGTCAGTGTTGTGTTTGTTCTGCTGCTGGTACATATTTATGGTGTAACAGAACCTTCTCCTTGCTGTTAATGTAGTATGAGCAAATTCCTAAACCCTTACAAAGTCTCAGCCCTGCCTGAGTGAGGAAATAATGAGCAGTAGAATGGACTCTTCTGTGTCTGGACTGCTTTCCTGGGAAACCTAATGTGATAAATGAGACTGCTGAATAAAGGTTAATTGCTACATGCAGAGTACTAAGGTATTATATTGATGAAATTGTAGGTGACAAAATCTAGAGCAAGCACAGAGCAGAACATTTTATCATTTTACGATACTATTCTGTTCTGGCTTTCTTTTTTTGCTTTCAGGTTAAGAAGAATAAATTTTAGAAATGGGAAAGAATCGAGAGAATCCTGCACCAGTTTGCCTATCCGTAACACGGGACCTGCCTACACAAGTTTATCACAATGAAAAAGCTCTGCAGTAATATCCTGATATACCTGTATCACTGGAAACAGCCCCCGAGCTACATGGTTTCACCGTGAGTTGGTGCTGGCACATGTGATTTAGTAGTGGCATCTTCTTTGTCTCCCACATCACTCCTGTGAATTGGCACTGCAGAGGTACTGCACAGAATGAATTTTGCTCCTGAAATTTCGTTTAGTTTCCACCATGGGTATGCTGTGTTTACCAGGTCTCATCCTGATTTGCCACTGCAAGTGTTTTAAAAGCAATAATGCCAATTACAATGGATCATTCTGAATTTTCTGTTTAATCTGACTCCGGAGGGCAGTGAAAGATAGCTTGCTGCAAATGTCACATCCTATTTCGCTGAGAGAGCACTATGAGGCACATTGTTCTGCCAGTCTAGGTGATTTGATAAACTTTGGTACAGAAATGATTTGACAGCATTTCAAAGAGATGTTTCTGAGAAACTTTCCCATTTTCTCACAATCAGAAACAACATTTTTTTTTTAAAGACTGCCAACACAGTGCTGTTCAGTAAGCACATAGCTATCAGAAGGTTGTGAAATCTCCCTCTGGATCTGGCTCATACAAGGTGTAAATGATGGTGGAAAAGCCCAAATGTGGAGAATACCCAGAAAAGAGGTGCAGCTGGTGCATTACTCTCCCAGCCCTCGCTCTGAGTAACAGCAGTACATAGAATCATTCTGAGATCTGCTCAGAGAGCATAACGAGGATCTGGGCTGTTGAAAGCATCTGCCTTGTGTGTGTTTCATATCCTCTGTGCCATCTGGTCAACCTCCAGTGTCCTCTCCAAAATGTGGCTCAGTGCTAGAAAGACACAAGAAAATCCTGCTAACACAGATGATAAAATTTCTGACATATCCTTGTCTTGCCATCCATCAAAGTATGTATCCTTTCCCTTCAGGGGAGAGATGTCCAACGTTGTGCCAGGGTTTCTGTGCTCCGTCCTTCTCTGGGATGCTCCTGCACAGTTCTCAGTTTCAGCTGAGGTTCTCGGGCTCCACAGAGGGACCCAGCTGTGGGCTGATGGAGGCACAGCTGTATGAGAAGCAGATGGGCACAGATGGGAAGAAAACTTTCCCAAGCAGCGTTGAAGCACAGCGCACCAAGCCAACAGGTTATTATACTTGCATCAGGAAAAGAACCAGCACGTGCTGGAATCGATTCACCTGGACTTGTCCGTGGTTCAGTTCAGTGCAACGAGGCAACAGAAGCACAGACACGTCCCTGCCTGGTATTTTCCTCTCTGTGTTAGGCATAGCACAAAGCAAACACGGAAATAATTCCCTTTGCTTCCTATAGGAAAAATTCCCATGTGAATTATCAACTATCCAATATACATTTTGTTGGTTTAATTTCAGATTCTCTGCAGCTTTTCTTTTTTCCCCCCAGTGCTGCTGTTGGGTGTATACAGGGCAGCATTTAACTGCTGCTGTATTGTCCCCACAAATACACTAGAAACAAAAACTGTTTTCCATCCTTTTAGATGCAAGGCCTTGGCTTTAAAAAGCCATAGTTCAGACCAGTAAGAGCCTCCTAAAATTCTAACTAAGAATTACATGGACTTGCCAAGGTGCTCTGTTGAAGCTGAAATAAGCAGAAGCTCAGGTCCAACTAGCTTGCTTCACCTAGCTTTACGAAATACGTCAATTATCTTGAACAAGATAAAATCCTGTGGCTAAATGCTAGACTATATGTGGCCTTAGCCTTATGTTGCTTAGAAAGGGCTTGATTCCAGCTGGTGGACATAGACAGAACAATGACAGTATCCAGCTTTATGATAGCTGGGGAATGTATACATTCCCTTTGTTCTGGACATGCTGGCAATCAGGAGGCCTGATCCACAGATTAAGGGCAGCTATACTGACAGCATGACACTGGAAGACAGAGCTAACAACAACTAAAAATTTATTAAGGGAAGTCTTGCAGTATGTTCAGAAAAGTATCCTCTTATGCCACATGCATAAGACATTTTGGCCACTTTTCTGCATACACAGTCCTACCCTGTCTCTGCAAGTGGTCCAAAGAAGGGCCAGGGATAATTGGAATGTTACATACTTGCAGGATCAGAATCCATCAATTCTGCCTGAAACAGAAGAAAAGAGTTAAAAGATAGTGGAGAGTTGGAATAACTAGGTCCAAGATCGTTGCTAATCTCTGGTTGTCACTTTCACGTTACTGGTTTTTGTGACTGTGCACAAGGAAGTTGTGCGAGTCCTCCTGACAGTAGTGCAGAGATGTTCAAAACACTGGTCCCATCAGTGAAAGACTTGATCCCAGTATAAACTGGTGCTCCAAGAACATGATTTAAAAGAGAAGAAGGAAAATGTAACTGGTATCAAATCCAGTAATATATTGTTTGCGATCCTCTAGAATGTTCTGTCGCCTTACAGCATATCTCTAATCTTACCACTTTTCACAATTTTTTCTCTCCTCTCTGCCTGTTGGAGATCAGCATGTGTTAACTTAATCCTGCTGAAAATCTAAATTTTGGCTTTGAAAACTGCTGATTACAAGACAGAGAAAATGTCTTTTCCCATCTTTTTTTGAAATCCCAGATTTCCGATTTGAAGTATGATCACTGCAGACCCAAAAGCAGGAGGAAGTGCTAAGAAAAACCTGGAGGTTTTGTATGTCCCTGTTCCTGTCTTTCACAGGTGAAGAGACTTCTCTCCCCTGACTTTATGCCTTGGATCTTGTTGCAGAGGGAAAACAAAAAGAGGCTGTGGTCTCCCCAGTTTAGTTTTGGTAGGTAATCTTTTTTTCCCCTCAGAAGTGCTAAAAGGAACTGAAGAAGGGAAGGGCCTTTTGAATGACATAACTGATGCCTTCAAGGAGAGAAGAACCTGGCTGGGAGACAGGAAGAAAGGTTTATACTACCCTCCAAAATAATGATATACTAGCTTAACTAGAAGGAGATTGGTGTGGATCTGGTCTTCTTGCATGTCCTTGAGCAATGGGAAAACCAGCTGTCAAGATGGCAGCAGTGCATCTGAACTCTCTGAGCGTGTTGGCACTTATTTCCTTGTTTGCTCCATATTTGCCCAGCCTAGACAGGTCCTTAATTACTTTACTTTACTTTATTTTGTCACTTCATGCTTGAGTCAGAGACATTCAAGATTTGGTGGTTCGTACCCAGCAAGTTCTGTCAAAGTTGTTCTTGGTTATTACATTTCATATCCAGTCCTGCAACACAGTCCCCTCAATACAGTGTCAACAAGGAGATGTCCTATCTAAATCCACCTGGGATGTATGTATCTGGCTATGCACTGGAATGGCAACATGGCTTGAAAAGACTATATACCCATGTGTGAGCATATCACATATACGTGCACGAGGAGCACAGTCCCAGAAAAACTCCAGGCAGAAGATCACTCTAAGTAAAGAGTTCTGCACACTAATCTTCTTTCCCACCCGTCCCCATCATTTCCAGTGTACTAAAGCTGTTGGAATGTTCTCCCTCTGGCACATATGACAAGCTCCAGCTTTTAGCAATAGCTATGCTCAGTCATCACCAACAGGAATGGTGGAGAATGACAAAGTGCAATACAAAGTAGACATGAAAGACCATGTCCTCAGATGGTCTCTTTTATAGATAAGTGTTGCCTCTGTAAAGAGCTCAGACATTTCAAAGATCTATTTGCCTCATGAGAACATCATACAGGGACCAAATCTCTGTCCTCCTTTCTCCCTCAATTTCCCGAAGCTTGTTCTGTCCTTTAACTAAGTCCCAAAATAAAGTGCAAGATAGTGGAGTTTATTCACGTGAGAGAGTGGTGTCCCAGTTTACATGAGCCAATGTGCAGCAGGCATTCCAAGAGGTAGAAGCACAAATCCATTATTGACGAGCGTTGAAAACCCGACAGTAGAGATTATATCCCAGGCTTTGGTGGTGCAAATCACACTGAACAAAACCCAAGGTGCTGCCCGGCAGATGATGTGCAGCACCACACGAGAGAGCTCACCTAGCCCTGGCATTACACAGTATATCTTCTGAAGGTAGAGAGGACAATCTGATCATCATCATTTGGTTATGATTGTGATACCAGCTCACCTTTTGTGCAGGAGGAACTTGCCATTAGGACAGTGTGAGGTGTTTTAAAAAGGGTAATTTTTCTCAGTTTTTTTTACAGGTGAAGAAAAAGAGACAAAGTGAACCAAATAACCCAAGGCCAATCAGAAGCCTTGTAAGAGTGTCTGAATCAGACATTGGGCTGACTAGCAGGTCAGCATCAAGTTAATCAGGTATCCATAAAGCTGTGTTATTTACACAGCTAAATGTGTCCACACTAGAGGGTGCTGCACTGCTTTTCTAAAGTAATTTCCTGTATTTCATTTATTTAAGATCACGCTGAACTCAAGGAAAAACTTTTTGCTTGACAGTGAAGATCTAAAGAACAGGAACTATTCTTGGGTAACTCAATGTAGGCATGCAGTTCTGCTTTGGAGAATTAAGTTCCTGAAGAGGAAAAGAAACTCCTTTTTAGATAAGTGCATTTGCAAAGGGATTTTCCCAGGAAATACTGTACACATACATAACTATACATATAAATAAGCTCCTTTACTCATAAAAGCAACTAAAAAAAAAAAGAGAATAGAATAAGACAGAATTTTAATCGATGTAGTGGAACAGAATTTGTAAGTGTTTCTTAAAAACACTTCAGTTTCAATCAAAATGTTGGCAGTCAAACTTTTGTGGTAGAATATGTAGATATAATAGATTGTTTTATGAAAATCAGTTTTACCAGTAACAGTCTGACTTTAAATATCTTTTTCAAGTACCCATACAGATTAAAAAAATCCAACCCAAAACCTCATTCTCCAGTAAATTTAAGAAAACTAACTTTGATTAAATTAACAAAAACGTCTCAATCTGAAAATGGTATGGGATGAATTCGTGTAGCTCAGGGACTGTGAACACAGATTAGGTATGACATCAGGATCAACGACATTTCTAATCAGTCAGGGGAGCGGGTGAGATTCTGCTCCTTTTAGAAGGGAATAAATTCAGAGAAACGTTGTTGAGGTTTATGGTGGCATTAATTTAAGATTGTAGCATCAGTGTCGTGCTGCCAAAGCTGCGTCCTTAATAAGGAACGTGCACACGCATGCACGCACAGATATGCGTGTGTGCACATACAGAGAACGCAGGCATCAGCGTGTCTCAGCTCCATTCTTTGGGACAATTTTCTTTGGCCTGAGAGTGGGAAATAAATTTTGCTGCTGGGAACATAAGAGCCCAGAACAGCTATTATAGAAGGAGTTAAAGGTTAGTTTTCTCAATGGGCAACTCAACAGACTCTAAATCAAACACCAGTGAGAGAAGCCATACCATGTGGAATTGAAATGGACATAAATTATTCTGCTTTTTTGCCTAAGTTCACTTCTGTACTACAATTACCTTCTGCTGGCTTTAGCCAAATTAGTTCATCTCTCATACTTTTAGGTATCAGACTGCAGATACTTGTGAGAATGAGTACACTATCTGCATACAGACCTGAGAAAGGTACGGTTTTGAGCTGCTTTCATCAAACCGTGACTTCTTCCTGGTCTTAGGTCCATAAGGTACACAGGCATGCTCTCTGCAAATTTATGTTCAGGATTACAATTTGCGTAGCATCCTTCATGAAGATTGTGGGAATGCTGGATTACTCCAGTGATAAATTTATGAGATGAAGAGGAAGGTTGTCAATAATTCAATTAAGCTGCTACTAGTAATTTTTCAGTATGTCCCACTGTAGCCACTGTTGTAAGTCCTTTTAAAACGACTGCATAGCAGTGGAGCTTGTTACGTGTGAATCCGAAAAGGCAACACGGCTGGGAAATTATGGTGTGTATTGATTAATGCTGAAAAAAATATCTCCTGGCTTCCATCGGAAAGGTAGCTGCTGGAATTGAAGGGAAGAGACTTGCAAATTAAAAAGCACTCTCCACAGCAGCTAGACAATGCTGCACTTAAATGCACATTTTGCAACTTTCCACTGACTGTCCCCAGTTTCTGTGTTGAATTATCACTTCTCTTCAAGCTCATGTGGCACCTCTGGTTTCCTTACTCCCTGACTTTGTGAAGAGTTCCACTTTCCCTGACACATGTGCTCCATGGCACAAGAAAAGCTCTGCCCTCACATACCTGCTGCTTCTGGTGCTTTACAGCTGCCATAAAAACAATTGTTTTCATATTTGGATTAAAGCAGTAGACAAATTTATTGAAGTCAGAGGTGACAGTTTTATCAGAAACCCTGGTAAGTTCTTCTGAAATTCAGAGGAGGCTTTTTTTGACAGGGGAGATAATTCCAGGTGCATGAACAAGGTGTCACCTGCTTTTGTCCTCCAGCTTTGCCTTGTGTCTGATGCGGCTCCGAGTGGCTGCTCAATGGACCATGACAACTGCCTGCCTTGCTAAATTCCCCTTCAGCAGCAGTCACTTCAGAAAACATATTCTGAATGCTTTTCCTGCTGGCACTCTGCACATGCCGTGGCTCAGAGTACAGGGCTGATAAGGGCCCCAGCAGAGCTGAGTTGCCCAGCCCAGGGAAGGTGGGGAGGATGCTCTCCCAATAAGGAGGAGCTGCACAAGGCAGATCACAGCAACCTGTTTCTGAGCCCTGCTTTTGGAGGCAGAGCGTGTGAGGTCAGGGCTCTGAGTTGCACCTACCATTTCAGCATCTTTGCACACTGGAGATGCTTCATCCTGTGAAAATAAATGGAAAGGAAAAAGGAGGAAAAGGACTACAGGTAAAGCCAGACAGGGACAAAACATGGTCTATCCTTCCCTTCCAGTGCCATAAAATGCACTGGAGTCCCATTTATCTCTACGCCCTCTGCACCTTCCTCTCCAGCTCGTGGTACGTAGATTTCACGGCTGTCAGAGGATATTGCAGAACCACTGTTTGAAATCCAGGCGCACCAACTGTCAGTTATTATTTACATTCAGTGGATTGCCATCGACCAAAGAAGATGGTATGGAATTTCATTGCATTTGCTGATAGCAGAGCAGCTCTGCACATCATGAGAGCTTGACTTTGTGAGAGGTGAGATGCCCAGGTGCTGGAAGAATTGCTTCACACCAGGAGAGTGAGAGGGACAATGCTTTTGTTGCTGTTTGCCTCACCACTGGCACTTACACGGTGAAGCCTGAGGGCTAGGCTAGCCTGAGATCCTGCCTACTAGCAGTGCAATCAACTTCACTTGAGGCAGGGAGAAGGTGTCTGTGTATTTCCACTCTCCTGAGGTGCGTGCAAAAGTAAGAGCCACAGTCTTGGCTGCTTTCAATGAGGGTATAAACCCTTATTGAAAAAGCATTTTTGGACATGAGAAGGCCAGGCAGAGAGTGCAAAGCCTCAAGAAAACACTTTCTCTTTTGCTCTGAAGAACCCTTCATCATCATTAAACCAGCTACAATTACTTTGAAGGTCTCCAGTGACTTTTGTCTGCAGATCAGTAGGGCATTCATCCTGAAGTTGAGAAAACTTCACTCATGTTCCTCTGTGGCTCTTTACTCACCAGCTTTTCATGCTACTCTGATCTTCCTCTATGTTGTTCTACAGGACACAGAAATAGATGACTTTTTTTCTTGTTTTTGACTCTAAGTAACTTCTGTTTTCAGACAAGGTGCTTTAACTGGTCCTCAGGTTATCCCACATTTAATCTCCGTGTGAGACGTGCTCTTCCTGTATTTCTTACCACATTATTTGTAGGCAGTGAAGTATCAGCATCTAAACTGGAAGACAAGAGCCGACTCACATCTTTTACCACAGAGGAGGAATAGGATCACTGGTGATCTAGGCAAAGTGTGATGCAGGGAGAGATGTCACTTGTGATTTCTCAGGCTGACTTTCAAGCCAGATCTCCTAAACCTGTATATTTAAGCATGCATAGAACACACACTTCTTCTCCCACATTGTTTGATTTATGATTCTCTTCTCCAAGGCTTGTCTGCAAAGCCAAACCATCCAACGGAGCAGCTAGCTGGTGACCTTAGACCTTTAACCCAATCACCTGCAATGTCTGCTGATTCTTGTATTTCAAATCCTGATGGATCACGTGGGTGGGCTGTTTTATTTGCACGTGGCACTCTTTGTATCTTCTTGTGTTAAAAACCTAGGAAACTGCATATATATACATATATATAAATTGCACCACATGTTGCCAAGAGAACATAAGAGGTAAAAGTCGAGTACTTGGGAGTTAGGTAATGCCAAAAACACTTGAACTCCCTCGTGTGTGCACATTATGAAACGGTCTCTACTTACAGGATCACGTTACTCCTGTTTCCACAGGTCAGACAATACTAGGTGCTGTAAGCTGGAGGAAAGCTTGATTCTCTGTCTCTCCTGCTCCTGTGACAGAAATTAGGGGGTAAAGTGCAAAACAGCAAACTGTGAGGAACAGGGTAGTTTGGCAACAGGTGTAAGCAAGAAAATCATCCGGTTGAGATGTAACACCTTCAAGGTGTGTGGCAATGCTTGGCACAAATGTCCCGATAAAAGATTTCATCTGCCTTCATACTATTCCCGTGTGGTCTGGTCTGCCCTTGGGACTTTATGCTGAAAATTGTAATTATGGCCGGCAGTAAGATTCGCCAGCATGGGAAAAACAGAACAGAAGGGAAAGAGTCATAGGGACAAAATGTATTTTTCTTTCTGCTGCACACTGGTGTTCCAGGGGTGTGGGGAAGGGAAGGGGTTTCATAAGACTGAATTGCAGAGTTATGTCAGCAGGTCAGCAGTTCTACTAGGTTTGTCCTTCACATTGGTGTGGAGTATCAAGCTCCATGCCTTCAGGCACTTTGCAAGTTTTTTACTTGTTTATTCCAGGGAGCACAGTAAACCTACTGTCCCTGGGCATGTCTAGTGGTCTGCTACACAGTAACCATTTTTTGCTGATGTAAAAAAAAAAAAAATATATTGAGAAAAAGGAATTAAAAAGTGAAGGAAATGAAAGGAAAAAAAAGAGTGTAAACACAACCTGAAAGTATCTTCACTTTGCCAAGACTTCATTCGTAACAGCATGAACATGTTTATTGACGTTGAATTAACTTCAAACAAACACCCAGGACTGAGGAAAAATGGGTGTCGACTAGAAAAATGGCATAGGAACAGAATAGATGAAAAATGTCCTCAAGGTCAGTTTTAGGACATCTGTTGTTCATAACATGTGTCTATATATAAATATAAAATTACTTGGATGAGGGTGTTGAAAACCTAAGCAATATCCAGCTCTAGTTTCCGTTTGCTCACTCTGGAGTAATTCCACAGACCTTAGTGGAGAAGATCCAGATTTACCCCAGTTAAAAGATGGAGAGCGCAGTCTGACTCAGAGAGCTCAAAATTCTGAGAGCTCAGAGTTTACAGATGATGCAGAGGATGAACAAATAGCAAGGAACAGCGTAACCAGATTCCAAGGGATTTGGATTATACTGAGAATTGGAGCTGGCAGATGGCAAATGCACTTCATTGTCAAAATGATAAAATAATGAGGCTGAATTCAAGGAGACAATCTAGGGAATAACCACTACATTCAGCAAACATCATAACTAGAAAAGAGATTAAGGCAAAATGATTGAATCCCTCAGCCTGTTACACAGCTACAGTAAATAGAAAGGCCTGTGAGGTATGTGCTTAAGTGTTATAGTAGAGGTAGGGAATATTAAAGCAGATGCACAACAGTCGTAGTATCTAAGGCACTTCTTAAGCAATTGTCTCTGCTTCTAAATATCAGTGTAGAGAAAAGCTATCCTGTCATTTTCCTCACCTCTGAGAAGGTCTAGCACTGATCTGGGCAATGCAAGCCAGCAGAAAGGACGCCTTGGTGTGGTTTTGTCTCTGTCCTTTCTTCCAGTGCAACTCAGTGACATACAAGCACTGCGCACAAGAGAGACTTCAAACCCTGAGTTCACCCAGAGAAAAATATTTTAGGCTGGTAGGCATGCCAGCATTTCAGGAAATCGATCTCATTTGTCGAGGCCCTGTGTGTTGGTCCAGCCTTGTGATGAATTTGCAATAATCAGAGTGAACAGAAAACGTTCAAGAGGAGACATTCTGTCTCTATCCCCACATTCACCATTTGAACAGGCACCATTCTCAGACCCTGACTGAGAGGGACCAAGAGAAACCTTGTCTGAAAACCCATGTGTGCCAAGGAGAATGTACTCTGGTACGTGAGGAGGGTGTGCTGGTAACAACTGATACAGAGCAGGCGGAGGGACTCATGGAGTTCTTTTCCTCGCTCTTCTCTGGCAGTCAGGCTTCCCACTTTCTCTCAAGTCCCTGACCCTATGGGTAGGTGGGGGAGAGTGAAGTCCATTTCACTGTAAGCAAAATGCAGGTTTGGGATCACTTGGTGAAGCTAAACAGCCACCAGGCTACGGACCTGATGAGATACATCCCAGGGTCCTGGGGGAACCGGCTCATGTTGTTGCCAAGCCACTCTCCATCATATTTGAAAACTCACGGCAATCAAGGAGAAGGCCCTGAAGACTGGAGAAAGAGAATTTTTGCTCCCAGTTTTAAAAAGGGGGAAAAGGAATGAAAACGAAAAAGGGGAACTACAGACTGGCAAGCCTCATCTCCGTGCCTGGGAAGATGATGGAACAGATCCTCCTAGAACATGTGCTATGGCACGTAGGAGACAGTGGGGTGATTCAAGGCAGCCAGCACAGCTTTACTAAGGGCAAATCGCGCCTCATCAATACGGCGACCTCTGGAGCGACGGCAACAGTCAACAGGGAAAGACTGACAGACATCATCTGCCTAGACTTCTGTAAGGACTTCGATGCAGTCCCACATCACATCCTTATCTCCAAATTGGAGAGACATGGATTTGTTAGATGGAATATTCAGTGGATAAGGAATTGGCTGGATGGATGCAGCCAGAGAGTTGT
>VZTA01029724.1:81440-98486 GCA_013398855.1 Mohoua ochrocephala
AATGGCTTTTAACTGAAAGAGGGTAGTTTAGATTAGGTATTAGGAAGGTGCTCAGGTACTGGAATAGGTTGCCCATAGTGGCTGTGGATGCTCCATCCCTGGCAATGTTCAAGACTGGGTTGGACGGGGCCCTGAGAAACTGGGTCTAGTGAAGGTGTCCCCGCCCATGACAAGGGGTTGGAGCTATATGGTCTTTAAGGTACTTTGCAGTCCTTCTATGATTCTGTGCTTCTATTATGAGGAGGACATTTTTGAAGATTCAGGTTACTTAAAAAGGGCACATATTGCACCTCCCCTCTTCATAAAACATACCCTGACATGAAGTAACTTACTTGACAGAATCCTATGAAATTTAGAGATGAAAGCAACATATTTATAGATGACTAGTTTTTTCTTCCACAAGGGAGTGAGAGGACACTATTTCCTACACTATAAATTTATGGTCTCAGTTCAACAGTTTACCTTTCTTAATTTCATGATTCTGCCCTTTATAATTACTAGTCCTCCCAGGATCCCTCTGGAGCCAAAAAGCTGGTGTGTTGAACACCTTTTGTGATGATACTATTGATTTTGATTAAATGAGCAAGAGACTGAGGCTAAAGGTTTGATTTAATTTCCTGCTTTGTTCTTCCAAAATCAACCTCCCTGGTAAAAACAGCTTTTGGATGTTTTCGTTTGGACTCAAGTTTTCTGATTTGACTGTAATTTTTTTTGGTCTCCTTTGATGTTTCCTCTGTGAGGGCAGTTCTGGGTTATACAGGACACCACTGGTTGTAGCATTTCCCGCATTTTCCTAGCCAGTAGTTGCCTCATTCTCACTTTGGCAAGCAGGTGAGCAGGTCTGAACACCGCTCTACCTGCACAACTCTCTGGCAGGGAGTGGCTTTGATGCCAACAAAAAGAGTAGGTGGGGAAAAGCGCATGAGAGAGCAGCGCACACAGCACACTTGCTATGGATCAGCTGGTGTGTGCCAGCCACGTGTCCAAGCCCTTGCATCTTATAGAGAGGTCTCTTTACTCTCAAGGCAGTGATACTCTCCTTCTCTGGTAAAAAATAATTCCTGCCAACCCTTCACAAAAAAATCACAGCAGTCATCCAACACTCAGAAACTGAAAAAGAATCTGCAAGTTACTTCTGAAGAATCACCCCTGCCCTGCCCCTGCCCACCCTCCCCACCCCGCAAGTCATTTTTAACCATAACAAAGAAGCAGATGTGTTGGAGAAGACCAGAGACATTCTGTGCACTTATTGAAGGATGCCCCTATTGCAGTTACTTCTGGGTGAAAATGTCTTGATCCTGTGTTGTGGTCCAGCCTAAAAACCAAACAGGAGAAATTTCTCTCAGAAAAGTCCGTAATCGAGCAGTTCAAGAGTCAGCATTTCATAGATTTAAAGGTCAGTAGGGACCATTATCTCATTTAGGACGACATCCGGTAAAGCACACAGGCTGTAGGGCTTCATCCAATTACCGCTGCATCAGCCTATAGCTTTTGTATGCCTGTGGCCCATCTCGCCCCGAAGAAATGGTTTTCCCTGGTCAGCCACTGAAAACATGTGGCTTCCTAGCCATTTGTATGCAAAAATACTGGAAATGCAGCCGTTTGCAGCTGGTCGCACCACCTCTGAGACTGCAGCGCAATTTGCAAATGATGCAACTCTGGGGTCTGCAGACTAGTGAGTGCTGAATGAGCGGGGAGCAGTGACAAGAGGGAGGTGACTTTTTCACGGTGACGCTGGGATGAGGTTCACTGGGGCGCATAGCTGTGTCTCTGGGAGGAAAACAACAGCTGAGTAATGAATTATAGGTGGTAGTTTGGTCTGTATAGTGGTATTTTCAGATCTTTGACAAGCCTTGTTTCTTTCTCTCTGCCAGACAAAAAGTGCCTATGAGACAGCAAATGGGTTTCTAAACAAAGAACGCACTAGTATTTCTATTATTTCTTTTATCTAACAATTTTCTTCCAATATTTTCACATTTAACAAAAAGTCTGGTTGTGTTTTCTGATTTAAACTGCTGATGGTGATCTCAAACTCAGATAAGAAGCAGATATGTTTTAAAAATCTTTTGAAACAAAGATGGTTAGAATTTGTTGTCTTTTGTCCTTTTTCTGTTTTCAATGTAGTTAAGAATAAAACTTTATTTCACAAGAAAACTAAAATTGTTAATCTTGATTAATTATTTCTAAGCAAAGTGGTGCTTTTATTTCCTGTATATATTGTTTGTTTAGAAAAAGGTAAATGACTAGAAGAGTTTAGGGATACTTCTATTTATGTAAAAAGAAGTCTTTTTCTCTTCTATTGAAATACAAGTCTCTGTACAAAGAGGTTGTGATTCCTCAGGTAATTTTAGCAGTAAAAAATCCTACAAATAAACCTATCGATTTGCAGAAAAGTCCTGTCTGGGCTGCAGAAGAAGGACTGAGTGTGTCATAGAGGCATTCATACCCAGCGCTAGAACAACTGCGACTGGGCCAGGGATCACCCTAAGGAGGAATCATTCAAGGTGCTTGCACAGATTACAGGTTTGAGTGCATGTCTCCATCCCTACCTACAAACTCCCTGTGACGTATCTGAGCACAGCTACTCATCCCTGCTAAGACCTGCCTAAGCCCTACCTAGCCTTCAACATACCGCTTTGCTGCCAAGGACTCCCTGGCACGAGAATTTGGCCCCTCCTGGTGTGGCTGGAGTTTTCTAAAGTGTTCTGTGGCTAAGACATCACCGGCTGCTGCCGGTGCGTCTCAGGAAATGTGCCAGACTCTGTACCAGCTCTAGTGGAAGGATTTGGAAAAAAATGCAGAAAAGGAGGTGAAATGGACGAGTACGCAGCAGAGAGTTTCAAGGAAGTCTGTCACCCAGGGACAAATTCAGGATGTTTCGTTGGACTTGACCAGGAGTGGAGAAATGCGTGGTGAAGGAAAAGGGTGCCAAACGGCATTAAACACCTGGGGACACAGCTCTTCTGAAATTGGAAATCCCAACCCCGGCTCTGCCCCATGCACCTAAGGAGCAATGGCAGAGACAGCAGTCTCAGCATTCAGCAGGGCTGTGCCTCCAGAAGGGCCACGAGGATGTAATGAAAACCTTGCAAATGCTGTTCCGCGAGAAACGAGAGGGGCTTCTACTTGCTGAAACATCCGCATTGCCCAGCAATCACGGCTCAGAACTTCCGTCCAGCAACGAGTGCCGGAGCAGCCCTTTTCCAAGGCATTCATGTTTTCCCTCAATCACTCTCCGGAGCCTGGAGGTCTTCTGTGGTTTTGTGCTTGTGTGAGCAGTGAGTTGGATGAGCACACACCATTCATGCCTGCTAGACTTCAGCTCCGTGTGTAGCTCCCTCTGTCATTCAACACATACATCCTCTCTGCGCTTTCCTCTTGGAAAGCAAGTCTGGCCTCATTAAGCTCTGCTGTCCCAAGCCAGCCTCATTGTTTACATCAGAGCAGCAAATCTACCGAGGAGGCCAATTAATTCAGATGCGTCTGTGGCCAGTTTGAAGCATTGAGCTAAATTCTTAATAAAGAATAATAGGAGATGGTGCTGGCCACGGAGATTATTTGGTTTCCAGGAAACAGCCTGCAACTGGGAAACCAATATGTTCAGCGCTGGGTGCCAAATTGCCAGCACAATCCTCCTGTTTCGTCCTGCAGGCAGCTAGCGATCGGCCTCTGGTGAGCTCAGCCGGCCTGAAAAGCAATGGGAGGAGCTGCTGTGAGCTCCCCTACCTTGTCACATTTCCAGTAATATGTCAGAGCAGTTGACCCCTGGATGACTCAGCCACATCTCATAGGGGAAATGCCTGGCAAGAAGATCATGCTAGAGGAAAGGTTTTAACAGCTGGGAGAAGAAGCCCTGTCATTGTGGCAGAAGAGAAAGAAAGACAGTATGGAAGTAAGACAACCTACTTGGAAATCAGCATGGAAAGGTCAGGAGACAATGGATGTCCCTGTTGATGGTGGGCTCGTGTTTTTGTAAGTCAAAGCCATCACAAGAGCCAGAGGGATCAAGCTCTGGATATGCTACTCTGTAAATGTGAAGTGTTGTATGGTTACATACATGTTTGCTTGCAAAGATTTCATACTGTGATTTCAGGAATCATTGGCCAGGTTTACCAGCAAGATCCATCTGCTTTGTTGCTGCTATAGAGGCTGAAAGAAGACATCAAGTGCCTTGTCTGATGAGAGAGTGTATGTGCTGCTTTACCCATCCAGAGCAGCAGTAAAGGGAATGAAACATGTCAGGGACTCCAAGCCCTTAATGTCTTCTGCTGGGTGGGACACACGCTCTATTAGAGGCAAACAGGCAGCACTTGAGGAGAATTACTGCTGTTACAGGCTGGCAGTAAGTGGACCATGAACCACTCTCTGAAGCTATGGAGCCCATGCTCCCATGGCTAAACCATAACCCTCCTGCTGAAGTCTCCTGCACCACTCATTTGACACAGCATCCCCAAAACTTTACTGTTTCTTACACAGATATCCTCTATCATCAGCTGACTCCGTGACCCTTTCGTTTTCTTGACCATTTGGCTTGCAAAACCACCCTGAGACCTGAGCAGAGACCAGAACAATGGTTATCCCAGTTGTGAGCAGGGGGACACGCTCAGCGAACACGTGAGCTTTTCATTACCCGTGCATATCTGTTTCCAAATATTTCAGTCCTCTGGGCCATCTCTGGTGCCCTTAGGGCACATTGTGATTTGCTGAAGTTCTCACACAGCAAACAAAGATCCTAGCCAAAGGTGTCACTAAGTCCAGATCCTCCCAGAAAGAAACCCAAAGTACCAAACTCCTTAAAAGGGCAAGTATCATGGCAATGCCACTACTAGTAGTATTTTCTAAAAATAAGTCATGGTGGTTTAAGCACCTGTGAATATCTATTGTTTACATGTGCTCTCTTAAACTCCTCAGGTGGGAGAAAATTCTACTATCCTGAAACGTAGCTCGCTTAAGTAGGCATACTGATAGCAGGATCCTACAAAACAACAAGCATAATAAAACCTCTCTCTGAATGTTTGGATTTCAATGGCCCTGGAAAATGTCTTATGGTCTGTTTGGAGATGGTTGTAGGCTTTTTTAATGTCTCTGAGTAAAAAACCAAGAGCCCTCAACCATGGTGCAGAAGTGCTCCGTTCCAAGGTCTTCCAGCCTCTCACATGGCACAAGACCTGTCCATTTCTCAGAGCAGTGTCATGATTTGGTAGCCATCAGACAGCTCATACCTGACTTTTTGGGGTGTTTGGAACTCGAGGACAGAAAAAATATTAGGAACACAGAAAAGAAAAAAAACATTTCCTTAATACTGGCCATTTACTTCTTCAGGAAGTAATGCTGAAGAGTTCCAAAAGACTTACATCTGTGTTTAATACTTTAATCAGAAGTAATTGCACTGGGATTAATGGGATTGTTGACAGGATCCTGCTTACAAATGCATATATAACTTTGAAGGATCAGTATCATGAACTGCATAATCACCAGAGGTACAATACACATGTGCTGTAAATTTGTGTGTTTGTCTTCCTTATCCCAGATAGACAAACCTAAGTGTCATTGCTCGTTCAGGCAAGGAAATCTTGCATTTCCCTGTGCAGAAGTTCAGACAATACAAAAGACTGTCTTTATCCCCTTGATCTTCTCTAGGATCTCCCCTGTGACTCACTCCACGCTTCTGAAAAGCTTGTAGTTTAATCCCAAATGTTATTTCTGTCACTCTTCTGGGATTAAACATTTCCATTTACCTTTCCCTTCAGTCGTGAGTTACAGAGTGGGTGGCCCATAAAGGCTGTTTATGTCTTCACAATGTATGAAGGCTTTAATTTCTATTTGAAGGTGCTATTTTCTTCCAGAGTTGAAAGAGAGGAACCATTGTTGCTTTGCAGTCATTTAAGCCTCCAGTGTCACATCAGAAAGACATACTGCTCAGCACAAGCAGTGACAAATTGGTACCCAACAGCCTCATGTGACCCAAAGGTTCATCTATGTGTCTCATGTTTGTTGTTTTTTTGGTAATCATGGCCTTGATTGGAATGGACCTTAAATATCCCCTAGTGCCAATCCCTCTGCCATGGACAGGGACACCTTTCACCAGGCCAGATTGCTCAAGGCTTTATCCCCTGACCTTGAACACTGCCGGGTGGGCGGCATCCCCAACCTCCCTGGGCAACCTGTTCCAGTGTCTCACCACCTTCACTGTAAAGGATTTCTTCCCAATATCTAACCTGAATTTCCCCTCTTTCAGTTTGTACCCATTACTCCTTGTTCTATCACGACAGTTCCTGATGAAGAGTCCCTCTCCAGCTTCCCTGTGGGGCCCTTCAGATACTGCCAGGTTGCTATGAGGTCTCCACACAACCTTCTCCAGGATGAACAGTCCCAGCTTCCTCAGCCTATATTCACAGGGGAGGCGCTCCAGTCCTCTTATCAATGTTGTGGCCTCTTCTGGACTCAATCCAACAGATCCATGTCCTTCTTTGCTGGGACCCCAGAGCTGGATGCAGTGTTCCAGGTGGGGTCTCACCAGAGCGGAGCAGAGGGGCAGGATCCCCTCCCTCGCCCTGCTGCCCACGCTGCTTTGGATGCGGCCCAGGATCCCATTGCCTTTCTGGGCTGTGAGTGCACCTGGCTGGGTCATGCTGAGTTTTTCATCCACCATCACCCCCAAGTCCTTCTCCTCGGGGCTGCTGCCCATCAGTTCCCCACCCAGCCTGTAGGTGTGTCAGGTGTTGCCACAGGATCTTGCACTTGGCCTTGTTAAACTTTGTGGGGTTTGCACAGACTCACCTCTCCAGCCTGTCCAGGTCCCTCTGGATGACATCCCTTCCCTCCAGCGTGCCAACTGCCCCACGCAGCTTGGTGTTGGTGGCAAATTTGCTGAGGGTGCCCTTGATCCCACTGTCCATGTCACTGACAAAGGTGGAGAACAGTATCAACCCCACTACTGACCCCAGAGGGGCACCGCTGCTCTTTGGTCTCCAGGTGGACACTGAGCTGTTAACTACAACTCTGTGTGTGCGGCCATACAGGCAGTTTTCTTTATCCATGGAGCGGTTCCTATTGTACCCAGGCCTCCATAGTCCCTCCTAATGCTTCCCAGACTGCTGCTGTATGTATCACTGGCGCCCACAAGGCACGCTAACAGTGGGTAACAATCAGTGGGTTTAACTAGGCTTGGGACTGTCTCAGTATCATCCCCGATCTGGGCTCCCAGAAGACAACACATCTCCCTTGAAAGCAGGTCAGGTGTAATAGCAAAGATTAGTTACATTTTCTTGTATTTCTTCCCCACAACAGATTGGGTAACAGAAAGCTGCATTAATACTGCAGTGCTTCCTAATGCTCTGGCTTTGCAGAGCAGGATTGTCTGCGTTATCACAGTAATGTAATATAATGCAGGGACATTAGAAATGCTCCAGAGAAACACACTGATGGTCAGTCTAGTCCAGGGGCTGCCTAGAGCAGGGGCTGGCAACCAAGTGTTTTAGAGAAAGCAACAAAACACGTATAATGTTCCTTTTGTGGCAAGGCTCTTTAGCACAGGGAACTCCTGTCCTAAGGCCTGCTGCAGATCAGTATATTCCCCAAACAACAAGGCTAAGTACCCCACAGAAATTTTATCCTAAGCAGTGTAATTACAAATGCAGATTGTACCCATTTAAGGCATCTAATCCCCTTTTGGAAGTCTTACTGACAAATCTGCTTCTCTGCATGGCAGCCCAAATTTAATTAGTCTTTGTGCAAGGGGAATTCCCCATCAGCCCGTGGCTGGCTGCCTTTTGATTCCACCACCTGCCCTCTTCCCCCGGGGTGCACAGGTAAATACCCATGGGTGCATAACTTGCTTTTTCCCTTGCAGGATGAGTCTCAAGGGTTTGCTCCTGGACATGCACACTCAGCGCCCATTCCCTGTGGGATCTGAGTCCTGGCACTCTCTGCAGCACCCCAACCTAACTCTTCAATGTTCCTTTCAATATTTTCAGAAGAAAAGTGACTGTTCAGGGGTTTCACACCTTCTCCTCCCTCCAGGGCCAAATTTTCCTGGACACCTGATTGACATGAGAGTCTTTCTCTGAATTACCCCTGAGAAAAGCAGATCTGGAGCAGATCCTTAGCGGGACCTGAGAAGACACCTGTCTCAAGGAGAGGTTTCTTGCTGGAAGGAAGGGAGGTCACCCAGTAGGGCAGGTCAGGAACACGGCTGAAGTGGGCTGCTGATGTGGGAAGGTGGATAACAGGCTGTGTTTGAGGAGCAGGCTGCCCAGAATCCACAGCTTTTTTAAGACAGACAGCTTGAAAGCATAAAATGTTTTTTGATAAGCCTCGCTTTTATCTTTTCCCTGCAAAGCTGTCCCCCACACACCTCCCTTTAAAATTAATTTTAAAAATGTAATAAAAATAATTTTATCAAAATGCAACCTCTCAGTAAAAGCTCCAATTCTTCACATCAGTGTTGCCATTTCGCATATCATAATGCCATTCCAGTATACCAAATTCATCATACCAAAAGCTCCAGCTAGGCAGAAATAAAATACTTCAATAATTTTCATAAAAAACCAGCATGTTCCTGCGGGAAAGGAAAATCAAAAGGGCATTTGGTGTAAGACAGGTGTTCAGTCAGAACATTTCAACCAGCTCTAATAAGATACTTAGCAAGTAGTTTCCAGTACACCCAGGAGACTTAGACACTCAAGGTAGAGGAGTTTCTTGCTCTCAAAACACTTGGTATTGGTTTGTGTTGACACACTCCTTCCACTTAACACCAAAATATTACAACAGATAAAGAAAAAGTAATCAAGAAATAGAGGGAAAGAGTCTGAAATACCACCAAGGGTCAGAGCTTTGTCACCTGCAGCAAAGCTGGCTGCTGTAACAGATTCGGCCACATGCCTGCAAGGGCATGAAGGAAGAAAACAGGACTCAGGAGAGAACAGCAGCAAAAAGACATTGTAGGAATTGGTAGTTATACTGCTTGGGAAAGTATTTCTGAGGGACTCAGTGAGAGCTCAGTGAGTCCTACACTGAGCTCTTCTAGTGGCCAGGAACCTTTCATAAAAGGTGTTGGAATGAGAAAACCACAGAGCTATCAAGACTCTGCCAAAGCCCTGTAACACTGAGCTCTCCCCTTCTAAACTGACATCCTCATGCAACGGACCCGAAGACACTAAGCTGAATGAGCAAGGAAGGAACCCACCATTTGCACCCGAGACTACAGGTCTGGGGCAGTTTATTGCATTTCTCATAACGCTCTATTCCTATACTCCTACTATCTTATTTCTTTTTCTATCCTTCATCTTGAAGATCGTGCTGTACAGAACTGAAAACTAAATGTATTCAAAAATACACTGTTAATTACATATAAGACCTTTGACTGCTCTAATCAACATATGGGATTTAAATATATACTGTCATTCCCCTGTGGATTAGTAGCACTTTTAAATCTGCCTTGAAATCAATATTTTGCATCAGTGACTAGAGAAAATTAGTCTGGGACTGAAATTGAAACCTGCAGCTATCTTCCTCACATCCGCAAAGCTCCATCCCTCTAGGAGATTGTGCCATCTGGTACATTGAGATCGGGACACTTGTCAGGCAACCAAATTGAATTGAGAAGCTTTGGGTGCTAAGAATTCTTCAGTTCAGACTTTTAGTGATATTAGAAATAGACCTTACACTTCAATAATTACTGTAAAACCTTTCATGCATGCCCTTTCACACGTCAGAACTCCTCAGGAAATCAGAAATGCCTTTGCACCCTGTTTCTGAGTTTGCCTCCGAAAAATGAAATTTTCCCGCGGAAGGTACCTCATCTGTGGTAGCTGCTAGCGTCAAGTCAAAGCAGTACCTGAAATAAATTTCCTCAATGTGACCTTTCTGCAAGCCCGCAGAGCACAGGCCCCAGATGCATTTTAATTCTCAGTCAGGGAGATGCTGTGCCTATTACGTGCCCTGTTGTGCCTCCATCTTCGTCTGATCGCTGCAAGCCTTGTGTAGCTGGTAGGTTAGCGAACTTCACTCTGCAGGAAGATATGCAGCTTTCAACGAAACAACGACCCACCGCTCCAGCAATCGCTCTACATGCCAATCATTTCCATCCTCTTTTGTCTTTGCAGCTCCTGAATTTAGAAGGATTTTTCCCTCTAGTACCTTATCTTCCTATTTTTTTGTTATTTGCGAACTTCTCTTTTCGAGTCTTTTAAACTGACATATTCCTGAGCATTTCCCCATACAAAAGCTGATTCCAGGCCAGCAAATTTTGAACTTCCAATTGTACTCAGTTCTCTTGGATGGTCCCTTGTCAGTGCATCAGTAAGCACAGGATGAAAACAACTGCTTTTAAAGTGATCAATATCCCATCCTTCTCTTTCTAAATAGACCAAGGTTGGTTTAACAGCTTGAAGCTGTTACTTCAAGGCAGAATTTTCAGACCTTGCACCACTTACGTATCTGTGTTCTGAGCCCTCTGCTCTCCCGTTTTATTTCTTTGCCTCCTCCATCATCCTCTCCACACCAGTGACACCAAGCTGAACACAGTGGGATAGGGATGGTGTCACCACAGCTGAAGCCAACAGTCTGTAGCTCCCTGTCTCTGCTCCTTGTTCACAGTCCCTGCACCGAAGGACCGTGTTAACCCTTATAGCTGCAGCCTCTCACTTAAAATGCATATCAAGTAAGCCTGCCAGAGGCACTGCTTTCCAAAACTGTCCTTTTCCTCACCGCAGGCTGCTTCTTGCTGATTTTTGCTATTAGCCAAACACAAAGGCCTGCATAAGGGGCAGTACACAGTTTAGTAATCTGGATTTCCCTGAGGAACCCTTCCTTAGCCATTCATTATTCTGTGTATTCCTGTTTCTTCTGCAAATTTTATCAGCAATGATTTTCCTGTTTCCTTCCAGATTATTGATTAAAATATTGAACAGCCCTTGGACTGAAATCCGTCCTTCAGGGATACAACTAATATCATCTGCATTCACACACTGGTCCACTTGAACAATTACCTTTTGAGATCTATTTTTTGGTTCATTTTTAATCCATTTAACAGGACTTATTGATTCCTAGACCATGCTTATTTTAAGGAAGAGGTACTTTAGAACACAATGGAAACCTTATTCATTTGGGAAAGTGCATTCATTCTGGTCCTAGAAGCCTGGGGAATTGATGTTGACCATGGTGCTGACAACATAGCATTTGTTTGTGGGGTTTTTTTTTCCTACTACTTCCTACCGCAGTTGTTTGCTGTCCAAGAAAAGAGAAGTATGAAAAATACTACTGTTATGTCAGAGACGCTGTGCTTTACTTCTTCTTCAAACCCCTGTTCTAAAGAGGGACTTGCCTTCTCGCTGGTAGTGGTTGTTGATTACCACTAGGGAGCAGCGTCTTATCCCTGGTGTCTGGAGTTACTGCCAGAGAGTTCCAGGGCTATACCCAAATGTCTTTGTTTTCAAAAAGGTGCTAGGAGGAAAATGTGTTATTCTCCAGTTTAGTGCTTTTGAGATCATGCAGTCTTCCTTCACTGACAGAACCTTTATGAACGCTATGTATGAGATAGCAGGCCAGTGGACATCTTACCAACAAATTATTTGTCTTTAGCTGCACTTAACTCTGGGTATGATGTCCGTGCAGGCAGAGTTTGCTTTGTTGTGCTGCGGATAAGTCCTTTTTGGAGTGAAGGCAATTGAAACCGAACCTTTCAAGTGTGCTGAGGATCCAGGAAGGGCTTTCAGTCTGAAAGAATAGGAATGGAAAAATATCTGCTTTTAAGATTTGAGCCACACAGAGTTTGTATGTAGGTTTTTGTAGTATTTGTAAGCAAAACAAGCCCCAATAGCCAGCCAGCTGTGTAACAGAGAGCCTGTCCTGACTCTCACAGAGAGATCAACCACACATGGAAACCAAGTAACCTGTCTAAACCAAGGAATAAACGAATGCAGTAGTAGCAAGGAAATTTCATTCTCCTCTCCAGGAAAGCACATGAGTGCAAGAGATGTATCTGTTCATAGCTCATGCCACAGCTTGCCAGGCAGGTGGATCACTCCCCAGCTCCCATGCATAGACCACTTACCCCAGAGACTGGTCTGGAAAAACTCAGTGAGAAAGAGGGGGTTTATCACAACATGTCTTGGACACGTCAGGGCAGCCCAATACAGCTTTAGAAGTGCACTGAAGCTGAGGAAAGGATAAATCCAACCACCAGCTGACTAGAAAAGGAGAGAAATGAGACTCACGGTGGGCACATATATTGCGTTGCACAAAGGATAATAGGTATCCCGACAGAGACCAAGTTGCAGGCCATTACAGTGCCTGCATATAAATAGCATGTGTGCAAGTATCTTCTCAGGATATTGGAGAAGACTACATGGAAACCTGCTTGGCAGATGGTGCAAAGGTAGTAAATTGCTTCATGTGTCTAGACAGGCTTTTTAGGGACTTCTGGAAAGGAGGTGATAGTGAGAGACAACCAGTTGTGGTTGAAAAAGGGGTGGGTAAGAAAGAAGATTCTTTATGCAGAGTTTACGGCTTTAGACAGCATCATCTTTGGAAGTCCTTCCAGGGGCATGTTCAGGGCCAGTCAGAGATGTGGAAAAGCAAAGCCTTAATGTATAGCTGAGTAGATGACATGGGGAAGGTGTGAGGGGGAAATGTTCCTTTTCATCACAAACACTCAAAGGACTGACTTTTGGAGTGGAATGTCTTCATGTAATCCAGCATGGAAGTGGGCTGAGCTGTCAAACAGCAAATCAGAAAATAAAAAAGTAGAAAAAGCAATGAAGTACAGCAAAGATACTCTTGGAATGTTGCGTCTGTAAGGGCGAAGTGAGAGAAACTGCCCCCTCAGAAAAAGGATAGAGTAGAAGCTCATGGAAAAGAAAAGGAAAGGACAAGTCTGAAAAGACATCAATTCTCATTTAAGCAGAACATGGGCGATAGGAAATTAAATCATAGTATATAGGTACCTACATACACACATATACACATACACATATATGTAAGTATATATACACATTGTTGTCAAATATTGGTCATCTTAGAAATGTGTGGGAACTGAAAACATAGTTTTAAATGAAACTACCAATAAACAGGCTGTAGCAGAAACTTGGTAGAAGAGTGATAATTAACAGAGTGCTGAAATGTCACAGCAGGCGACTAGTTTGCCCCGAGCAATATGCAAGACTCCGTTCAAAAGAGAAAGGCCAATAGGATTAAACAGCAGGGTAAAAGATGCTATCAGGAGGAGGAAATAAGTTCCAAGTGAGACCAAATGAGGACAACAGGAATCCTTCTGGTTAGTCAGTTATGAGCAGGCAGGACAAGAACCTTGGAGAAGCAACATGCCAAGGGCGTATCTTTTTCCTCCACTCATCAGGAGAAGGATGCTCTTCACAGGCTGTGTAAAAGTTGTAGATGGTTGCAGAGGTCAAGGTGAGAAGATAAGGCCACAGCAGAAAACTAAATACATTCTTCATGTCTGTATTCACTCCAAAAGAGCTCTCTGAGGTTCGCGGTTCATTTTCTCTTGGGATAGGCTGGAGGATCTGTGTCTGAATAAACCTATAGAACAACTTCTTGAAACAAGGAATGAAAAAGTCACTGTGAATGATGCCATTCATCCAAAACTTCAAAAAGAGCCCAAGTATGAAATTCCCACATCAGTTACTGTGGTGTGAGAGCTATCATTTAGAACAACCCCAAAGCAGGAATGGCGGATGGCAAATAAGGCATGTTTTAAAAGACCTGGGGAGAGGGATGTTTTGTGCAGTGCAGGTCAGAAATTCTGATGTCCATGCTGAGCAGTACAAGATAGTATTTATGGATACAACAAATAAGAGAAGAGTGCTCAGGTTTTGTGGAAGGAAGTCATGTTTCACTAATCTGTGAGGGTCTTTTTGCGGAGCCACTGAATTTGTTTGTGAGGAAGATCCAGGTTTTCTTAGGACCTAAGGACTCTTCTTGACTCTATTTGTTGCATCCCTAAATTCTATGATTCCCTACTGGATTTTGGAGAAGCTAAGCTCTGAAAGGCTACCATCAAAAATGTATTGTGTAGGTAAAGAACAGGATAAAATAAAGGAAATAGTAAGTCGCTAAAAAGTCAGAATTTACAATATACAGGTTGCAAATTAAGCAGATCTATACAGAACTGCATGTTGCACAGCTTGTTTACAAATGATTAGTAGAAGGGGTAGTTGCCTAATGAGGCAATCAACTTTGGCAAGCACGCAAAGTTGGGGTAGTAAAACAAGCGGTGCTGAGAAGGGTTGTCAAAAAATCTCGAGAAGCAAAATAACATAAGAAAAAGTTGTAGATTAAACTCTGCTGTTTAATACAAAGCAGTCGCCATGTGGCAACAGCGGTGTCAACACTGCATGCAAAGTGGTGAATTGTGAATTCTACAGTTTCACTAAAAACCAGATTGTTGTATTACCCTGGGCTGGTCTGCAGAAACATTTGTTCAGTAAACAGTAAAAATACGAAAAGGAACTAATGTTAAAAGTTAGTAGATGGGAAGACAACAGAAAGGGCTATATTAGTATGTTAATCCACACATACCTTAGATATCCATGTCTTGAATACCAGCTCCAATTCATTCGTCACAGATGAATTTCGTGCAGCCAAATGAGCACCACGGGAATGACTGGGGTGTGGAGAGGCTGCAGCATGGAGAGTGACTAAATGTTAGCAGGGTGCTTCTTCCCTGGGAAGAGCTGGCTGAGGGTGATTGTGCTAGAGCTCATGCTCACCGTGATGTATGATGTCCAAACGCCAGGGAAATAGGGTTTTTAGTGCTGCAGCAGTGGGAATGGATCCCACGAGAGGGAAATGTGTTTGGGATTTCTGAGCTGCCAGAACTCACTTTGAATCTGAACTTCGTTGTTGCAGAAGTTTGAGTTATTTGGCTCTATATGGAGAACAGAGATGAGGGCAGTGAAAGATGAGTGAAAGAAGTTTCTAAGGAATCTGTCTCCAGCTGCTGAGGACACAGTATTCCCTGAAAGCCAACACGCACTGTTGTAGGGACACACTCATTTCTCAGGAAACACGCTCCTGAGACTGACACATTCTTCAGCAGAGTTTTCCTATAAATTTTTCCTTGCTTCTAAACAAGCACCAGGACTGATATATAAAGACCTTGGACAAATTGTGCTGAACTGGCAGATCTCACACTCATTATCATCTGAGTGGCAGCGTTTGGAAGTGGCACCTCACTGTGCCAGATGCTTCACAGACGTAGAAAAGAAGGGCGCTCTTGCCTTGCTCTACAGCAATTTCTCCTTGTTGGGGGTACTAAGGAGGCCAAGGTGCCAAGCATGGGTGACATTAAGGTTGGGTACTGTGGACAGTGAAGCCATTTACACTAATAAAATCACAGGCCCTCATGTTTTGAACTTTAGGGAATGTTTAATAATAAAAGATGCCCATGCAGCCCACAAATAACTTTTTGAATATCCCTCTCTCCATATATCCTCCCGGCCTCTTCCATCCCCCTAACTCCCCAGTTCTCTTCTTTTCAAATGGCCCAGTACAAGTAAATGATCTTTTCTCTTTGCAGCGGGGTGGTCCTCATTCACATCACCCTAACTCCTCTGCATCCTCCATCTCAGTTTTGACTATGCTACCAAGTCCCTTGGATTGCCAGGTATCCTAGCTGACTGTTTTCTGGGGTGCCTGAAATTCGTGATTTCATCTTATTACTTCTGGACCTTCTGTTTTAGCACTCCTCAGTTTCACGTTTCTTTAATCAGATTTCTTTACCTCTGCACTCTTTTCTCATCATTAAAGCACCATGCCTATTATATGAATCAATTCAGCTTTTGAAAGCAGAAGCAGCATTTCGATCCGTGTGTGTGAAAAATCCATAATGGGAAAGAGTAAGGCCCTTTTTTCTCATGGTGTGAGCAAAAAGAACTTCTGTCAGAACAGGAAGAAGTTGTAGAAGAGCAAGGAATTCTTAAAAGATTGAAATTCTAGGACAACCCCTCCTAATATGAAACCCACCAACTTGTTCAAAACAGCTTTGTGCTAGCAGAAGTTGGAGCTAGTGATTTTTGTGGGACTCGTTTCACTGCTGGACATGGAAAAGGATGTTTGGGAGGGTGTTCCTGATCCCCATATAAACCTGCAAGGTTTTCAGTGTTAGGCTGGAGCTGGCCTGTATTTATAACTGATGCTAATTTTCATCAGAAGGACCATGGAATTATAGTATCTTTCGGTGTACTGTCATTTGTGCACATACTCACACTCTCACATATATTCAGCATAACTTTAGAATCATATCTTAATAAACAGAGGGTCCTGGACACACTACAAGAAGGAAATCTTAAAGGCACAGAAGCAGGCTGTCCCTATGTGCCGAAAGATGAGCCACCGGGGAGGAAGACTGGCCTGGCTGAACAGAGAGCTTTTGCAGGAACTCATGGAAAAGGAGAGGGTCTATGACCTTTAGAAGAAGGGGCAGGCAGCACAGGAAGAGTACAAGGATGTTGTTAGGTCATGTAAAGAGAAAATTAGAAAGATGAAAGCTCAGCTAGAACTCAATCTGGCCACTGCTGTGAAAGATAAAAAGTGTTTTCGTAATACATCAACAACAAAAGGAAGGCCAAGGAAATCTCCATCCTTTCTTGGATGCAAAGAGGGGGAATACTGTAGCTAAGGATAAGGATAAGATTGAGGTACTTTATGCCTTCTTTGCCTTGGTCTTTAACAGTAAGCCCCCTGAGCCGTAGAGTAGTAGCCGAGAATAGACAGGGACAGGGAGCAGGATAGACTCCCTGCAATCCAGGAGAAAGTTGTTAGTGACCTGCTGGTCAGGTTGGACATCAGGGGAATTTCTTCATGGAAAGGGTTATTAAGCATTGGAATGGCTGCCCAGGGAGGTGGTGCAGTCACCATCCCTTGAGGTGTTCAAGGAGCGACTGCATGCGGCAGACAGTGCCATGGTCTGGTTGACAAGGAGGTGATTGGTCAAAGGTTGGACTCAGTGATCTTAGAGGTCTTTTCCAATCTAAATGACTCTGTGATTATAGCACCTTAAGGTTGGAAAAGACTTACAAGATC
>VZTA01029726.1:0-13046 GCA_013398855.1 Mohoua ochrocephala
CTTTCTGAACCTCATGACTCAATAGGCCTCCCTGACAGTTTTGTTTGACCCAGACCTCTGTGCAGGAAATAATTTAGCGTATCTTGCCATAGAATCTTGTTAAACCACTGTTTTGCTTGCCATCAAACTTTGTTAAATCACTAATTTATATTAATAAATGTGTTGCTACTTCTTTCTTACAAGTGAAGTACATCCCTCCATCTGTAAAAATTTGTCACATAATTTGTGTTTACAAATAATATGGAGAAATATGTGAATAGGTAAATATTAGCAAACTATCATGGCTTCTTATGGGAATTTTGTCCATGCAAACATGTTGAAATATGCCCTGAAGCTCTCTGGAATTCAGACTTCTAGCCACCTGTGACTGCTTCAGCTGTTGCTGTCATACTTAGGAGTAAATGTTTCACTTAAAAATAGTCCATTCTCCCTACTGCCTGGGCAAATACAGGATACAATGAGAATGTCCCCACTTTTTATGGGCTTGCACAACATACACCTTAGGTTAATTGGGCTCTGCTTTCGGCTGTTTACAGCTGGAAGGGTAAGGGGGAAAAGGCTTTGAATCCTTTCTTACTCCAGAATCCACAATAGACTGAAACAGCTTTGGAGTTTTCAAAAATTTTCCCTTATAAGAAGTAGGGAAGGCATAAGTGCTGTCACTTTCGGATGAGCAAGCGCACAATAGAAAATTAGTCTGCTTTTCCATATGGAACTTATTCTTCCCACCAGCCATTGTCACAGGAAATACAGAGGCACACTGAGTCTCATTGTCTCAAATTTCTTCTTAAACTCACTCCGGTTGTCATAGGAGGGAAGAAAAAAAACATGTGCATAGAGTAATTAACGGAATTTTTTTAAGTCATCTTTGGAAACCTTCAGCAGACTCTTCCTTCAGAGAAAGCAATTGTGTGTTCTGACCTGGCAGTTACTTTGAACCAAATAAAAGATTAAAAGAGGACATACTGTGAAAGAGATTACACTAACTGTGCTGTGCAGCTATCGCTGTTTTCTATTAGACAGCAAGAGCACTTACTTGATTACAGTTTTCTAAAGGCAAGATTCGTGTTTACAAGCAAAATATCTAAAAAGGAAAGCAGCTTATGAAATGATTTATCAGTAATAACCAGCATCTGGAGCCAAAGGCTGAGAGAGATTTGGCCTCTTATTTAGCCATTTCCAATGCCTCTCTAACCAGAAAATCAATTAAGTGACTTTAAACTAACACAGGCATATCTGTATAGCAGAACAGAATTCAGCCCAGAGGTATTGCTTTTCAGCCTCTGAGATGATGATCATCTGAGAGTTTGGCTGAGGGAGAGAAGTCAGCAACACAGTGAGACAATCAGATCGCGTACAAAGGAAAAAAATAATAACAGTAATAATAAAAAAATCTGTTTTAACATGAGAACTGAGTGGGTAAGTAAGAGCTAAAAATTTTGTTCTAATATTGTTTTCATGGAACAGTGACTTTAGAAAAGAAACTATGAAGAAAAATAATTTTAGCTGTGTCTGAGTTTGTCTGTGTCTCAGACCATTAAACTGGAGTGTCTTCACTGTGAACTGAGGTGTGAACTGAGATAATTATACTAATTCTACTGACTAGGAAAGCTAACTGTAGTGGGAGAAAAAGAGCAATTTTTAGAGGGTATAGAAGAAGCCAGGTGACACAAATCTTTTCCACCTAAAAGGATGCCACATTTTATTATGGGAATTCAAATACATATGGAAGAACAGTAAAAAAGAGAAGCAGGAATGTTGCAGCTCCCCTGCTTTCCACGGCAATTGTACTGCTTGTCCTGTCCTATAAGCATCAGGAGGCATTTGAAAACCTTCTCAATATCTCTTCCTCCACCCTCCATTTATCTCCATCCAATACAGCTGGTCACAGGAGCTAATCAGTTACATTAGTCTGCCCTGACAACTCTTTCTCTGCTTCTGATGCATTCCATTCACTACAAAAACGTACATGAGGCACAGGACAACAATGCACACCTGCCCAAAAATATCTTGAACCTACTACTTCAGGACTAGGCAAGGAAAGGGTTCAAAGGAGAGCAGAGGGATGGAATAATATAATGGCAATGCCGTGATTACGGTTGCGATCACAGACTGTTTTTCAATTATTTTGCTATAACTTTTGGTTAGCGATAGTACTGAAATAAATGGTCCCACACATACCCATGTCTGTTCATTTGCTATAAGCATTTGTAAGTCCATTAAAAGAAATTGGGTGGAGGAATTAATTTGGAATACAAATGAAAGTTTTTTCAATACTTTTGTATTACTTCCTTGATGATATTTTTTCATCAGGTTTCATTTCTTCACTGCTTTCGAAAGTAAATTCTGTACTATATATAAAGAAACTTATATGTGGTGCTTCCGCAAAGTGTTATGGCACTTGAACTCCTCAAAAAGACCTCAGTTCCTCTTGTTACGGGTAGGAGAGACATGAAGAACCACATATTTTGTTCCTGCCGGTACTGGGAGAAAGGACACATGGTGCCTAGACACTCATCAGGAGCTATCAACTCATACTTTGACCTTTCCTCACGGCAGCAAGTTAATGTTTCCAGGCCGTGGAGAAGATGAGTACTCACCTCATACCTGGATCTGCCTCAGAAACATGAGAGCTTTCCAGTCTTATCAACCAGGGAGAAATTTTAATGTTTTGGGTTTTTTAAATCTAGGAGTTTTTCACTTTCTTAGGACTTGGAAGAAACCTCCTGTTTGAAGGATGTGAGCACAAGATCTGAAAAGAGTGAAGGCTCAAAAATCCTATTTTATTTTTAAAAATCTCAAAGTCCAAGCCTCACTAGTTTAATACACGTGAAAAATGTAAACAGATATCTTTTATTATCAAATATTTACTTAATGCAATGGTGAGTGGAAAAAGCTGGAACCTTTATTTCAACAAATCTTCCAATTAGTCAGAAAAAAATACCAGTTGACTTTTTTGCCATAGGCTAAATCATGATGAGAATTTTGTGCTCTGGAGCATGAGTCAGGTAAATGCACTGCATTATGCAGAGGTATGTATAAGGATTAAATGAGGGAAAGACTGAACAGTTCCTTCTCCGCTCTACATTCAGAAAGACTTGGTAGCTCTTTGAAAACCTTCTTAACACTGAACAATTTGTATATGTCTTCCTTATGCTGCAGCCCAGAAAAAAGAATGCTTTTCTGTGCCTGTTGCTGATTTCACCTTTTTGTAACACATTTGGGGCTAGGGAAGGTGAATGACAGAAACCACGGAGATAACAGTGATAACTGCTAATCAGCCCTAGATAAAGTCAGAGTGATTGGCCTCACACTGCCTGATTAACAAGGCCATTACAGCTTGTGCTGATGATCCACTTTACAATGTAATAGAGAAGACAATTACCCCACAGGAGGTGAGATCGCGCACCATGTGTGGACCTCAGAAATAATATCAAAGGCTGAGACCAAGATGAAACCCTTTTGCACAGAGGCCTGGTCACCAGTCAGAACAAGGGCAAGGACACATCGAGCATGAATGTCCTGTGAACCTGGAGCCTGCAGCCAGTCTAACCCAGACCAGAGGGAAAGGGACTATAGCTGATGTGAGTATAATGTGTAAGATGGAAACACTAGACTAGAAGTTTCTCTCTATCTGAGCCATCCTGCATTCATTAATAAATGAATTCTCAACCCGTGGAATGATGTGGTTCTCCACATGGCATGGAGAGGTGTGATTCTCTGGTTTTGGTGCCCTACCCAAATCCCAAAAGAAATTATTATTTTCATAATAATCAAAGAAGACCTGGCTATAAAAACAATTTTCCCAAGGTGTAGCATACACAGGTAAATTATTAGCTTGTCTGTTTCCATGGGAGAAAATACATATGTATGTAAGTACCACCTACCTACAAAATGTGAATGAAATTGCCTATGAAAGTAATATGTATTTTTTACTCAGTAATGTGATTTTTCTTTTACAGAGTCTTTGCAGATGTTGCTTTGCAGAAGACATTCCAGTAGATCTGCTTCTGCCTCCTAGTGCAAAAGAGTAGTGGTCATGGGCTAGAACGGCAGAAGAGATCAGTTCAGTCAAGGAGCAGCCAAAGCTATATTTATTCTCTAAGAATCTATCTCTTATTTCACATGACAACAACAAATTCGCTTGCTCTCACTCCCTCTTTTTAATTCATATTAACCATATCAGCAGTCTATATTATCAAACATAGTTCTGTTGAGTTCAGCCACCCTCCTTGGTTCCTTCCACCTTACACTTTTCCACCATCCTCAAGGTTATCAAAGAGAGTCCTTCAGCCCTGGTAACATTCCAATCATCGAATCTATCTTCTGCACCACTCTGGTCATTTCTTCTAAGGCTCGTTGCCCTCACAAAGCAGTGAGTCTAGGAGCCCACCCTAGTTTTGGGATTCCCGCTCATGTGTCACACATTCATATTAACTGGCAGGGGCTTATGTATATCATTAAAATTAACATGCATATATATAACAACATTGCACATTTATTAGATACCACCTATTTCAGAAAAAGAAGGTGCCACTTTGAGCCAAATATTTCATTCTTGTTTTATACAGTAATCCTTCTCCACTTCTTGCAGGTGTAGCAGAGATATCTGTGGTGTTGACACAGCAATTCAAAAGCTACATCTTTTGGTTAAGAATTACTTTCACATTACAAGGAAAACTATATGCATAATTTTGATTTTTTTATTTTATTATGTTGGGAAGAATCTTGCATTGTTTTATTTTAATAAGGTAGTTCTGACAGTTTTCACCTGAAATAGCTGAAAGTGAGGACTAGAACTAGTCTCAGCATAAAGCTATCTGCCAGGGAATTTGTCTTCAACACCTAGAATGCCTTTGATAATATCCCAGACCTTGCTGGAACTTTTTCTCTGCTGAAAAGAAAGAATAATCAAACTGTAAAGTAGTTCAGGGGTTGACTAATCAAAATTCTGTTTGCTTCAGGATTCCTTAAGCTCAAAATGAGGCAGGAAATATTGTTGACCAAACTTTACAGACAGAAGAAACTGATCTGGCTTTTCCCTTTGTTGGCTTCGAGTCAACAAAGATAACATTTAATTACGTGTCACAAATGGAAACAAGAAGAAACTTAACTCTGGAATTGTCAGATTCATTACTCTGTGTTAATCATGTTTATTTTAAATTTGTTTTTTTGTAGATGCACCTATCCTGTATGATGTTTACTTTGTCAGTTACATTAATATCTGCAGAATTACATTGTGAGAATTACAAATGAGAACACATTTTCAACAGAGACTCTGGTTGGGAGAACTTGCCATGATGCCTTAGGTTTTAACTTCTTTATTTTTCAAATCCTCTGCTGCCTGGTGTGTAACTCTGGAGTTTCTTGTGGCCTGTGAGCTGCTGTTCTCTCATGCTGGTTTGACATAACAAACCTCTGCAGGTTTCCACTCCAAGGACACCAGGCCCAAAATGTGTGAACTAAAAGCCTCTAAAGGGGGGGAAACTTGGGGTAATTCCATCATGAAACTGAGGTTATAATTGGAGAATTAACCCTGATATGCAAATGAACCACACTTATAAAAGTGTGAAGAACCCGTGACCCAGCGTCCACCTTGGGTGTCCATCTGGGGTGCAGCCTCTGGACTGCCCAGGGTGTACCTTTGAAGGCCCTTCAAATAAATACCTTCTTTTATTCTCTTAATTCTTGTCTAGTCTCTGTGTTTTAGGTGGCCACTGAAGGCATCAGGCACAGTCTTCTGTGTACAGGTGTAACTGATGATTCCGAATTGCATATAACCAAATCATCTGTCAGCTGCAGATATGCATTACTCGCACTGTTACTTGATCAGATGTCAGTTTTACAGTCTACTGCTCTTTCTTCAGCTACCAGCAGTTTGGATTCAGACCTGTTCCCCCATCACCCATAAAAATCAATAAACTTAGAGCTATTTAAGAGTAAATGTAATGCTTGGTTGCAGGCAGCAAAATTGACTGTGAAAATCTGAAGCAGTTAAATGCAAGGAAATCTTTGCAATTACATTGTTAACACTGGCAACTAAGCAAAATTAAAATATTTGCTTCTTGCCATTTGAGTATACTTGGGTTGTATGGTATCATTGTTATAAAAAATAAGGATAGTAAATAATATCTATCGAAATTTTTGTGTACTTTTGTGATATTTTTGTATTTTTACTTTGTGTATGCTCCAAAAACAAATTTCAAGTCCAGTTTATAGACCAGAAATTCCATCACTGCCAGTGCAAGAACTGTCTCTTCTTGAACAAAAATCTTGAATAATAGACTCATAGCTATCACTGACTTAGCTAGAGACAAACAAGGATGGATTTCGATATTTCCAGATGTTAAATTCATTAATACAGAACAGAATAAACCCCAAGGTAAGGGGTGGACTCTGGGATTCGCAGTGTCTATTATCACTGAAAAATACTGTTTACTTCATTGTTCACTTACATCCCATTGTTCCTCTGTTGGGATATGGAGGAATAGGAACAGGCCCTTGGCCTACATGTCCAAATCATTGTCGCTAGTTTTGTAGTTGAAAGACTGACATTTTCTCTGATATAATTTTACCAGCAAAATTTTAAGACTAAAGTCTTAAGCAAGGAGTTTTGACTGTAACATTGTGATATTTTTCTATATTGGTCCTTTTCTGTGTCTACAGGAATTTATAGATATAAATTCCTTTTTCATTACTGAGAAAAAAAACAACCTCAGTGTCATTCTCTGACTATTATATAATTCCGGTAAAATATGATACAAGTCAATAGACAGCAACCGGAGGTAGGTGAAAAAAAAGGGCAAAATTATCTTGCATAATTTGTTATTCAATAAGTTAAACATAATGTAAAATGTTTCTAAGATCACAGTAACAAATTACGTAGAGAATTAATGTTTATACAATGATGGCTATACCAGTGCAGTCCCTGTAGGAAAGGAACGTCAGGAAAAGGAATAAACACTTCTGAAGATGTTTCATAGAGAAAAAAGGGCAGGATTCACCTAATCTTTCACTGCACAGAAGTTAAGCATGTAGTCTAAGGTACTTGACTAAACTCCTTTTTGTGTTAGAAAGGAAGGAGATAGGCTTCTCTTGAGGACAATTTATCTTACCTTCCTTAAATGTTGGTCTTAAGAAGGGATGAATCACCCTCAGGAGTCATCTCTTTTCGTTTCTTCACTTTGAAGAAAAAGTTGCCATGAATGACAAGCTTGGATTAGGCATCTGACTTTGAGGACTGAATTAGGTGAATTGCATCTTACCTTTAGTCAAGGCATAACTCTTATTCCAAGGGATACAGGCATTAACTTGGTCTTCTAAAAGCGTAGTTTTCAAAGTTTTTTATTCAGGTGCAGATAGGCCTCTAGTGGATTTTAAAAGTGTATAAATGACTAATAACCTCAAACTTGCAATTATTTGGGCCCAGAAGCACAACGACTTTTAAACTCTTAACTCATATATATACACTTAGTTCTTCCTAGATTCTATCGAGAATTAAGTTTTTGAATGTGACTTTCCTGTTTTGCTGCGTATTTGGACTATTAAATGGCCTGGAAAAGTTGGCCTTATATGGCAACAGAAAAACTGGATTGCAACATAATGTCAGATTTTTTAGAGATACCTTAATTATTTTACTTCATGTGTCAAAAGTTTATTTAGGTGGAATCACATCAGCTAAATTTAGGTTCACTTTTTTCACTATGAGGGTGCACTGGAACAGGTTACCCAGAGAAACTGTGGATGCCCTATCCCTGGAAATGTTCAAGGCTAGGTTGGATGAGGCTTTAAGTAACCCAGTGTAGTGGAGGCTGTCCCTTCCCATGGCAGAGGGGTTGAAACTAGACGACCTTCAAGGTCCCTTCCAACCCTAACCGTTCTATGATTTTATGCATCCATGATTCTATGAAGCTGCTCCATTTCTTAGTACAAATTAGACATTAAAAACAATCTAAAGAAAAACCCTTCTGGAAGGATTAAACAACCCACATGGACATTTGTGTCCCTCGCACTCCGGAACTCGATCTGATTCATTTAGAGCTAGAATACGTGTCTATACATCACACCGCTGAAAAAAGAACAGAAACGCTACAAGTATTCTTAAGCCAAAACAAACTGCTTTGAATACTTGCCTTTCTTGAATTGCAGATTCACAGTATTTCACCAAATTATGGTGCATAATATATAGTTGTGTAACTTGAAGCACATACAGCAATATGTAACATGTTGCCATCTTCAAAAAGCACAAGTCTTTGAAACCAAGTCTTAGAAAAATCAGTCATACAGAGTTGGTAAATATATTGTACTTCTTAGCAAGGAATGTCAAGTTGCTCTCTCATTATCTACACAGAGAACATCAATCCACAAACAGCTGCTTTGGAATAAAAAAAATATGCATTTGTTTGAATTTATTAAAGATGGACAGATTGCACTCAAAATTAAAAGTGCCCATTGCAAAAGAATAGAAAGCAGTAAATGAAGAAAAAATGTATTAGTGCATCATATATATGTATATGCATATATGTATATAAAAAAAAATATGCACAAAAGGAACAAGACAATTCAGTATCCTCAGTAATTCAGTTATAAAGTAGGTATGTGGGAAAATAAATAATGAAGATTCCTAATACACTACAATACCAAAATTGTATTTTTAGAACAGTTTAATTTATCATTCAAAGAGATGTTTCTGAGACCCTTTCCAGGGGCTAGTCCTGAAATGCTAATGCTTACATGTCACATTCTTTTCGGAAATCTATTAAAAGAAGCTACCCACCCTTTCAACTTTGAAGAGTTAGCACATTTGGGGGAAAATTTCTTGTTACTTTATTGTTGTTGACATTTTCTTCACGGATTGTCCCACAGATACAACATCAAAGAGACTGCAGAAAGGTCCTGCTCAAAGGAAAAGTAAAACTTATTAAAATATTTCTTTATTGGAGGAAAACAGTTATTGAGAGAGAAAAAAAGTGCATCCAATTATTTTGCAACTGGAGATGATAATGACACAATTGAAAATGAAAAATGGTAAAACTATGATCATCCTTTGTAGCTGCACAAGCTGAGATCCACTCTGCATTGCCTAAACATTTAATTTATGTCTACTGACATTCTGGGGTAGTCGGTGGATATAAATATGTGTCTGTTAGTATTTACAAAAGGAAAATTTTTTACCTAAGATATGGCAATTAAATCAAGAAGAGAAATCTCCTTTTTTGATCTTCAAAGCTGCTTTTCTTATTTCTTTAATTATAAAGAAATTCACACACTGTAGGCTAAATTCAGTCACTTTAAGATGGGTTACTAATGGGTTGCTCCTATCTTTTGAGATGGGTGTCAGCAACGAGGGCATATTACCAGTCCTCGAGCTGCTGAGAATAGCCTTGTTATAGTCCTTAAAATGAATGAATAGTCCCTAAAAGTCTTGTTTAGTACCTGGTAGCCCCGTGGCACTGTCCTATATATTGTAATATTCTGAAGAGTTTCAAACCGTGCTTGACCTGTACATCATTATTTTTGAGCAAGTGAATCAACATCTTTAGGAATGTTAGGTCATTAGAATTTAAATATGAGTGTAAATTATATGCTTTTATTAAGTCTATTGACATTGTCCCTCAGTAAGTAACTAATAATTGGAATAAAAGGGCCTACTGTAAGCGAGCATTAAGTGAAAAAATACAGGTAATATATGTATCTTCTAATTTAAATTAGCAATTTGATGGAACTTAAAGAAACTTACATATCATTTCATTTCGTTTCATCTGATCTTAAGTCTGTCTGATTTTGTACATCAAAATCACCAATGCACATTTTACAATGCATATAGTGCCAATCCACAATTTAACATGCTTGCCTACATTTTATTGCTATTGAAATATAACATTGCCTACCCTCTGTAACCCCTCTAGGACTGAGTTGTATTTCAGCATACTGAAACTCCCTTTCTTTCTCTTAGAGTTTTCTTCTGTAACCTTAATTTAAGGTTAATAATAAGTTGATGACGTTAAGCTATAATAAACTTAGCTCTTAACAGACGTAATTCCAACAGAAAATCCTATACATTATTGTACATACCTAAATGCAGCTAAGACAGAGAAAAGAAAAGGCATCCTGGAAAATCTTTCTCAGAGAGCTGGTAAGTGATGCTACAGACTTTATTCCATATAATATAACAGATATTTCACCCCAAGGCTCATTCTGATCAAGTTTTTTCTCTCAGTAACAACCTCTGTAATAAAGTCAGATCACATGGATATAGTGTAATCAGTCTTAATTTTATTTCATAAGTCAGATCTGTTTCAGGTATTCAAAAATGTAGGCAAAGAGGAACTCTATGGCCGTAAGGAAAAAAGGTAGAAAGGAATATTAAACAAGAGGCTTGGAGAAAAAAACAGTGGGAGACTGAGAGTGTATAAAAGGGCCTATCGAGTTTCCAGGAGTACTTAGAAATTTTCAAAGATTTTGAAAAGCTGAAGGCTTTGCTTGTATTGCTCTCTTTTTAGGATTATTTATTATTCTGTTTTAAGTATATTCTATGTTATAGTTATAGACACTGGTTATTATCTCTAGGTTCCCTGGATTTTAGATGAAGTCAATACTTGCCTCAGAAATATCACAGTGTCTGTTAATATTAGACTGACACTGACAGAGATGAGACTGCTAGTTTTCTGTTAAATTAGCTTTATTCCAAGAGCATCATGTTTATAATATAGCCAGTTTCCAGCCCACTGGTTTCTTCCTTAATGTCAAGGAAACTTGCGAGGCTGTAAGTATCATCAAAAATTCAATACAAGAATCAAAACAAGCAGCAGTATAGAATATTTCTTTTGTTTCCTGAAGAGAAAGCAAAAGTAAAAACATATAACAGGAAAAAAACCCTCATTTAGTTCTCTCCATTCTAGCTTGTATTGAGAGACACTGAAAGTATGTGAGTACTTAATATGAGTATTATGAGTATTTTCTGAGTACTTACTTTTCTGGACATGGATAATAGTGTGCTGAGTTTATACTAAATAATAATTAGTACATTGCTGACAATATTGCCTTCAATCGGTTATTATTTTTAAATTGTATTATTTTGTTGTGTTATTTATCCATGACATATCTACAACATTTGGGAATCAGTATCCCATTGACATACTTCAAGGAGATGTTTTTCTATAGGAAAGAATGTGCACAGCTGACCTTCTTATGGAAAGAAAATAATTATGAAAATGTCTGTTTGAAAATCTCTAGACTTGATCTAAGATTTCTAATAAAATATAAAACAGAAAAAAAACACCAACCAGAACTAAAGCTTGAAATAAAAGGGATTAATACTGCTTTATGAAATAATTTCATATTTTCACTGAGTAAAGATCACAGGTAGGGTTCAGAAATTCAGAGAGTAAATACTTATAGAAAAATCATTTTGTCAGGAGTAAAAGCATCTGTAGAATGCCTAGTCTATAGAGACTTCTTGAGCCTCTACCCTGTATGAAGGAATTTCTTAACATCGCTGTATAATGCAATTTTTTTGTACCCTAGAAGACTGAACTGATCACCTGATTTACAGAGTCTGCATATTTCAAGCTAAAGGCTCAAACCAAACTGCAATCCCTTTCTTCAAATGCTTCAGCAGTGACTTATTCTGAATATTCCAAATAATCATTAACTGTGTTCTAACAAAGGAAAAAAAATAAGAGAAGTAGAAAATATGTTTGTGTGCTCTCAGCAGAGACAGCTGAGAGTGGAGTGCTGTCATTTCCCTGTGATGTTATCCTTTAGCAATCATTTGAATTTGTTTTTCAACTTCTTGGCCGTACTCTCCCTTGCTTTCCTACCCAGAGATGCTTGCCTCTGTCTGTGCCACTGGGCTCTCCTCAGTACACTGCTGAACTTGGATGCCATCCAGTGAAGAGCTGCAGAGGTTGCTTGTGCCCTACCGGGGGGAATCAAGATCTGGTGCATATGCAATGTGTCATCCAGTTTTCTCAGAACTTGTAAAAGATCCAGCTGTGCTGTTAATTTGGTCAGGCCTCAGGCCTTCCACAGCACATCAGTTTTACTTGATTTACATTCTAGAGCCTACAGTAGATTTCTAGGAATCAATGTGAGATAGATTCTTACCGAGGTCCTCACACTGAAATAAAAAAAGTAAGACTCAAAAGAAATGTAATGGATATAACACATTATGTAAACATGTTGTCTGCATGTTTGTTTGGGAAAGAATTTTTCTTGTGCTATATCTCCAAGAAGAAGTATCAGAGAGAAAATACTTCATTTTTTAACATTTATATTTTAATTTTTTTTTTTTAAAAGACATAGGAACAGACAAAAACTGGCTATTTGGCTACCTGGAAATTATTTTTTTAATTGCACTGAATATACAATATCATTCATTTTGTCCTGTTGTTCTAAAGTTATCATTATTATACTGAAATAATTCTGTCAGTTGTTTCCATCTTTTTTTTCATATCTTGACAAAAACCACCTCCTTGAAAGCAGAACAAATTAAAACAAGAAAATCTGAAAGCACAAAGGCAGTAAATTCAGATGGTCACTGCAGAAAATTTTTACTCAAATAGAAAATTACTAGGAGTGTTGCAGTAAAGTGAAATGACAAATCATATGCATACACTGAAGGATATTTTCAAAAGTAAGAATAGGGTACAAGAATCCAAGCCCTTCAAAGGAAGAAGAAAAGAGCACTTTGTAAATTAAGCAAATAAAGGAATGCTTACTTTTCTTTAAAATGGTTTCAGGGGGTCAATTTTTTTCTAAGAAGGATAACTGAAGAATTGAGAAGTACCTAATTAAGATACTTCTTATTATGTCTTTTGAATATTAGGAAAAATTTCCTGTCTGACCATTCAGGAGCCACTCTGGCAATCACAATCCCACCACCAGAGACTTTAACTGCTGGGACTGAAGTTCTGGATTGCTCCAGTGACCCTGTTAGCATAGAAACACATAATCACTGGATGATTATATGCCGGTGCTTTTATTGAAGAGCTCTGGGAATCAGGGTACAGACAAACCCAAATCTGACTCCGACATGGATTCGA
>VZTA01029726.1:13316-36791 GCA_013398855.1 Mohoua ochrocephala
GTAATCACTCCCGTTCTCGAGGCCTAGTACACATAGGTAGGTACATAGGATTCTACTGAGATAATGTATAATTACTCCCGTTCCCAAGGCCTACTTTAGCTACCACGATTTTAGAAACATTTTAACCCTTTGCTATCAACCCAAGGGAACCCACTTGACTGCCTACACTCACCATATTCACGCAGTCAGACCAGGTTTTCCTACCAGCTCAACACCGGGTTTCCCATAGCAGAGTCTCAGGCCTTTGGTTACTTTAAGTAATTTTATCATGGTCCAGCAACAGAATAACATCTTGAGCTGGTGTTTCTGAGGAGGGACCCCAAACAAAGGAAACCCTGAGCTTTTATATCCTTGCAGTCTAAGCATGTGAGAGTCTGTTGGCTGCTGCTTCTCTGAGTGTCTGCTCATCTGGCTGGTGCCACAAGTTCTCACGCTATTTGCTATGCAAAGATTGGTGCCAGTTCACAGCCTCTTGCCTCTGGCTCACACCACCCAGAGCTCAGCCTGCAACGGGCACTGTAGCACCACACTGAGCTACCTGCACTAAATGTGTTCTTCAGCATATTTTGTTGGTGATTGGAATTAATAATCAAATGAAACAACTGAAAATCAGAGGGTTGGGGTTTATGTTTAGGTACGCATGGGTTTGGTAGCACCTCTCAAGGAATACTGCAGAAAGCGGATGTTGAGAATTTTTATTAAATTATGTAAGTATAACACCTTGTGCCACAGAACCACAAAATCACAGAATAGGTCAAGTTGGAAGGAATCACAGTGGGTCATTTGGTCCAGCCTCACTGCTCAAGCCAGGCCATCCTAGAGCACATTGCACAGGATTGTGTCCAGACGGTTCTTGAGTATCTCCAGTGAGAGACATTCCAAAACCTCCCCGAGCAATCTGTTCCAGTTCATGGACACCTGGACAATATGAGAATTTCTTTCTCATATTCAGGTGAAACTTCCTGTGCATCAGTTTCTGCCCATTGTCTCTTGTGCTATTGTTCAGCACCACTAAGCAGAGCCTGGCTCCATCCTCCTGACACCCTCCCTTCAGATACTGATAGACACTGATGAGGTCCTCTCTCAGTTGTGTCTTCTCAAGGCTGAAAAGGCCCATCTCCATCAACATTTCCTCATAATAGAGATGCTCCAGTCCCTTAATCATGTTCGCAGCTCTCCACTGCGCCTGCTCCAGGAGCTCCATGTCTGTCTTGTGCTGAGGAGCTCAGAACTGGACACAGTGCTCCAGATGCACCTCACCAGGGCTGAGTGGAGGGGCAGGGTCACCTCCCTCAGCCTTCTGATAATGTTCTTCCTAATGCACTCCAGGATACCCCTGACCCACTTGACCACAAGGGCGCTGCTGGCTCATGGGCAGCTTGTTGTCCACCAGGAGCCCCAGGTCCTTCTCGGCAGAGCTGCTCTCCAGCAGGTCAGCGCCCAGCTTGTGCTGGTGCATGGGAGTTTTTCTTCCCCAGGTGCAGGACCCTTTGTTGAACTCCAGAGAGGAGTTCTCTCTGTCCATTTCTTTGATATCAAAATTCAAGTGGTTTAAAACTTAAAAACAGTGAAAGGATAATTGACTATCTAAAGCTGCAAGCATATATTTTAAATATATGAAATAGAGTTAGTCATGCATATATGTACAATATTTACAGTCTTTCAATAACATAGATATGAGAAATTAAATACATATTTTGTAAACATGTGAAAAGCAACTTGAAGAAACAACAAATTATAAGAGCAGGCATATTAAAAATATCGATAAGGTACTTGATCTTGACATTTAAGCACTTGTTCAGGTTGATGGCAAATTTACTACAGTTCTATAGGGCAAAAAGTCTGAAAAAAAGTCCCAAATATATTTAGTTTACTACCAAAACAGTCTGTTCCTTACAAAATTAAAAAACATTTAAAAAGGATTTTTGAAAATGTGTAGATGACATAATTATGTAAGTTTCTGAAATTTTGAGTAGTCACTAGAACCCTACCTTTCATTTTCTTTTGCAGTGGGTGCATTTGTAGCTTTATTGTGGTTCAATATGGCCCTTTCTCTCTGTCATCCACCAGCATCAAAATTGGATGTTTTAGTCATCACTTAACTACCCAGACAGTCTGATTGAATCTGTAAAATAGTTTTGCTGGAGATTATGAAAAAAAATTCATACTTGTTTCTTAGAAATAAAGATGAGGTAACCAATTTTTATCTACTGATGCATTTTTGAGGAGTGTTTTAAAGAAAATAGGAAGGCCAGATACAGTCTTTACTTTATCCAATTGGATCTGAACCCAAATTTCTCAAGAAACAGAACTGATCCTATTTCTGTTTCTCCAGCTGTTGATTTTTCCCTTGGGGCATAATTAGGGTTTCCATATGCCCAGTTCCTACTTCATGCCATATGTGTTTCCTTTATAGCTGTACTTGATATCTCGGCATTCCGATATTTAAAGAACCTTGAGCTCATTTAACAAAGTATCAAACAGGGGTAATATGATTAAAGGGGAACTTCAGTTTAAAATTTTCCAACTTGTAACAGGAATCTAAATACTCAGTTCTCATTAAAGTTGTTGATAACTGTATATGCAAATGATTAGAAGCTAAAATTAAATTATATAAGATGAGAAACTTCCCTTTCCTTCTTTCATTCCCACCTCTGTTACTGAACTGGAAGTTCTACTATTTGTTCTATTCCTATATGAAGAACTGTGACTAGCAGAGATTTTGAGGCCAAATACTTTACAGAAAGTTGTAAAGTCATCAAAAATACATTTTTGTGTTAAATAATATTCTTTTGAACTAGAAAAATACTGAATACATCAAAGTTCTCAGTATTAATTCATGCTCAGGTAATGATGGGCAAAATCTTGAAAAATAACCACTTAGTACCAGCAAGCATCAGGGCCATTGTGTTTCAAGAACCATATTTCTGAGAATAAGTTTGGAAAACAAAGCATGAGGACCATTTATTGTAATCCAAGAAACATATTTCTGAAAATAAGCCGGGAAAAATTGCTGATCACAAAACCTCTTACATTTTGATTCTATACTTCCTGTTGAATTGACTATGTGGCATTATTTACTTGATTTAACAAAGTTTCAGTGGAAATATGTGAATAATATCTATGAAAGCATTCCCAGGTACTTATGAACTTGCAGGCATTCTCACTTTCCACTCACTTCAGGAACCATGTCTGTTGTAGTAAGTACAAACTACCATCTCAGGATGATAAAGGAAATTTATGTATCCTTTCTTCTGTTGTTTCAACAGAAGTATTTGGATGAAAAATACATCATGTTAGAGGCCATACTGTGGTCTGAATTCAAGTATTATCCCTGACTCCTTACACAGTAAGAAGACAGCAAACTCAAGCACTTAAACCTCCTGTCAGCTGATGACATGGATGCAAGCATGAAGACACACAAATAGTCTACAGTTCTTTTGCTCTTGTTATGACTCAGTGAATCTCCTAGTTTTAGAAAAGAAAGAAGATACTGGATTTGTTTAGTGTAGTTCCAATAAAAGACTTATACTACCTTCATAGTATCAGAATAAAATTGCCAAAACCCATGAGAATGACTAAAATTTTTCATATTAAGTGATCCATTTATATCCCCCTTCCATAGCTTCATACTGCTAAACAGTGACTTTAAAAAAAGTAAGCAGTATTTTTATCTACTTCATGCAATTATTGATGCAACTGGTTTTATGCAGAAGGTGCTGAGATACTATATGAATACATAAAGCCTCAGAGTATTTGGCAGTTATGACCTGTCCCAAAGGATAATGCTGTGTCCTGAAACATGAGAAAGGCCAGTGGAAAATATTCACATCTCCTGAGAATTTAAGACTCTGTTCCCTCAGTGATGGACAACATATTGGAGTTTAAATGAGTTACAGCAGTGATTCACTGCACATTAACGCTGCTTAAGTTCCCTGAGGTTCTTTCTCCATATTTTGCAGAGTTCTGCAAAATGCGAGCTTCCATTAAACAAAGGTCTCTAGCTCTTCTGTTTCTAAAAAAGGGCTTAAATTCTGCAAATAAGTTTACTTATATATTGTTTACTCTATTCCCAGGTGAATAGGAATAACAATTCCAACAACGGCGAAGACTTATTCATCTAAGTGTTGTACTGACCACAAAGCCAAGTATCCGGCTGTTGAAAGCCAGCATTACAACCATATGCTCCCAAACAGAGGAAGTTAAATAAAACAGAGGATGCGATTAACTTATAATACAGTTCATATTTTGAGAACAACTTTGTCTTAGTATCTTTCAGAAAACTGAATGGATAATATTTTTCTGAAAAAATAAGGCCTTTACTGTTCTGTCAGTGTTTTCGAATCATAGAACTATGGAATTATAGAATGGTTTGGGTTGGAAGGGACCAACCATCTAGTTCCCACCCCCCTGACGTAGGCAGACACCCTCCACTAGATCAGGTTGCCCCATCCAGCCTGGCTATGAACACTTCCAGGGATGAGGCATCCAGAACTTCTCTAGGCAGCATATTCCAGTGCCTCACCACCCTCACAGTGAAGAATTCCTTCTTAAAATCTAATCAATACCTACTTTCTTTCAGTTTAAAACAATTCCCTGTCATTCTATCATTACATGCCCATGTCAATGTCCATATCAGTACCTTTAGGTAGTGACAGGCTGCTATACTTCCTCTGCCAGTTCTCACAGGACCCACAGATGGGTCTCATCAGGTCCCATGGACTCGTGCATCTTTGGGTTCTTTACGTGGTCTCAGACCTGATCGTATTCTACAGTGGGTAGTTCTTCATTCTCACAGGCACTGCCTTTGCCTCCTGCAACTTGGGCAGTATATCTGGAACACTTGCCAGTGAAGCACAAGACAAAAAAGTTATTCAGTCTCTCAGTCTTCTCCATATCCCAGGTAATCAGGTCTCCCATTTCCTTCTGGGAGGGCCCTGTGAGAGACTGGAAGGATTGCTGGCTTGAAACATTTTGGGTGCATGTGGGGAAAAGGGGCAGGTTGGTCATTGCCCTGGTGAGGTGATGCCCTGCTCTGCACACCCTACCACCCGTGGCCTGTATCCCAGCCTGGCAGTGGCTGCCAGTCCCTGGCACACTGGAGGCAATGCTCCACAGCCTCCCCCTGGAGCCTTAGTCTAGCCCCAGAGTGGCCAAATGACCCGGGGAAGGAAAACCAAAGGGTACCAAGTAGGTTTTCATGTGATTATGGAATCAAACTTGTATATACTTTCCTACCTCCCCAGAGCAAAACATGAAATTACTGTACCACAGGAAGCATATGTAGTAATGGTTAGCGATGTGTAAGCCTAACCATTTATACCGAGGAAAGGGAGGTTGAACTGCTGGCTGCCCCTGGAAGGAGGGAGAAAAAAGCGTGACAGAGGAGCAGAGGTGGCAGCTGAAAAGTTGTCTCCAGCTGTAGACAAAGAAGGCATAAGTCATCAAAAGAACAAATTAAAAAAGAAGAATTTTGGATTTGAGAACCAGTGAAGGGTTTGATAAAGTTGGAAAGGTATTTGGTCTGAACCCAGGACCCTGATTGAAACAATATGCTGAGGAGGTGGGAACAACTCAAGTTTTGTAATAATCAATAAATACATACTAAATTTTCATGTCCAACCCAAACAAAAGAAAAAAAAAGTGTGAATGCTTACAGACTAATGAAAAAAATTAGATAATCTCTGGATTAAAAAAAAAAACAAAAAAAACCCAAAAAACCAAAAAAAAACAAACAAACCAAAAAAAAGGGCAAAACTACGAAACCCAAAACTTGACTATCAGTGCCCTCACAATCAGCTCCCTCTCCCTCGGGAGTTGTGCACAGAAAATGTGCAGTGAAGCATGAGACTAGCACAATAAAAAGCAATATTAAAAAAATCCTGCCTAAGTGAATACCAGTGTTTTGATTTGTTTCATGTGCATCTTGTCCGCAGTGTGACAAGGTAAATATTGTAGCATAGCTAAAGTTTCTTTGCATGAAGATAGACTCAAAGTATTTGAGAGCAGAAAGATTTGAAACATTTAATTTCAGATGGAGTAAAGCTGAGCCATTTAGTGGTTATGCTAGTGAGAAAATTAAATTCACACCCCAATGTATGAATTCCTTTAGTTTCTTCAAAATAGGCTTTGAGATCTGCTACTATCTAGTGATTTGTTTTGCTGCTCTTCATAGCTATTTCCAGAACACAGATCTGTGCCTTTCCAGGCCTGACAATGTTTGAGTCTTAAGAGCTATGAAAAGGTGAAAAATATAGAGATACAGGTATAGACACAGCCATTTTGTTCCCCCAGCTGTATCTATAAAGCAGGGTTAAACTAACAGTGAAATTTGGATTTTATTTTAAGAATGTATAAAGGCTGACTGATAGCATCAATGCCACGGAACAATGTTGATGCATGCGCTTATATTTTTTGCTTTTCTCCAGGAAAAGGAATACAGGCTGATTTAAAAACTGAAAGAGAGAAAGAAATTGAAGCTCTGGATTTATTTGTAAAATATATATTTTCTACATTAAATTACTGGATTGTTCTATATTTTTTCCCTCTGTTTAAATTGTATATGTTTAGCAATCATGGCAGAAATGAGTGATTTTTAGCAGGCTAATAGTCTCAGGGTTAAAGTGTTTGAATGAGTTGAGTAGATCCCACAAACTTGGTGACAAATAACAGATGGGAATGCATTGGGATGGGACACAACCACCTTATACGTACGCTTATAGTATATACAAATACTTACAGCGGAAGTTCATATCTCTGAAAGTGCTAAGGTTTTTGTATCTTGTCCTTGTCTAAGAATGTAGCATGAGAGACTCATACATTAGTATGCTACACCCAAATTATGTTTTACTGGAAATCAATACTGTTTAAAGCAGAATGGGCTTGGCCATCAGTAGGTAATAAAAAAAGTATTATGTAGTCTATTCAAAAATAAAGAAGGTTTTATCTTATGAAATTAATGTACTAAGATATATTTTCTGTTTTTCATGTATAATTTTTGAGTACAGAGTCATTGTTATCAGCACTAAAATAATACATTAATTGAGTATTTTGGATGTGAAGTAGAATATCTGAAATCAAATCAAGGACTGCTTAAAGGTCAGACAGAACTGATACGAAGAAATAAACCAAGTCATTGAAATGTTACAAGCTACAAAGGTAACTTGGATAAAGCTGAACAAGGATTGCAAAGAAATGCTAGGCTACGTTGAGGTGGGAGCAGAATGTGCAAGATGTTTAGCAATCCACTGCAGTTCAGAGTGTGAATTCAGTAAGAGCACTTTGGTTCTTTATCATATCCTTTTTGTGCAACTCACATGAGAGCAGTATTTTGGGAAGAGATTGCAATGTTTGAAGTGAAACGTAGTAAATAGTAATACATTAGGGAAAACTGTGCAGAGGATCACAGAATACAGACCATATTCAGCAAATATTACCTACTTCAGTAGCTGTGTCTAAAGAGAATGCTTACTGGTAAGCTTGATTTATCATCTTAAGTTTATTTGACTTTCAAAATCTTGGGAATCACACAGGCAGTTTGAGCTTTATACCTGTGTGAGAGCGAACTGCATGTTCATGCTTGGGTATGTAAGAAGTCAATTATTTGTTGGGGGCTTTTAATTATAAACACCTCTCATCTCTGCTTTTAAAACCTTGTTACCCAGGAACACAATACCTTTTACCAACATGCTACTTTAGTCCTGTCTTCCACTCTGTGATACATCCCAAGAAGATAAACATCTAGCATTTCTTCCACTTGTTGACTGCAAACATGCAATACCAAAGCAATTCAAGCAAAATGCAGAAGGGCAAGATAGTTTGCAGAGCATTGAGAATGACCAGGCACAATTCACTTAGGAAACTGTGCTTTTTGATGACCAAAATTACCTTGAAGAACACTGGTATGTTGTATACATGTTGTTGTTTCCAAAGGCAGGTTGGGGGTTAAAAAAAATTACTTAACAAAACATGAGGATGACAGTTACTATTACTTTTTTTATGAAGGTTTAAACAAAAAAATTCCGATCAGCCTTGCTGTATCTAATCACATATTTCTTTCTCATCCTTAATCGTGCTTAGTCTACTTACAAACAAGTCAGCTCTGCATCTGATATACAGATGTTCAATGCACACTGCTCACATTGAAAATTTTGCGTGATTATTCTTGGGTAGGCAGCTGTAGTTGGAATAATCAACTCTGAAGATGGTCTTGTATGAAAGACTTGGGTATTTTTATGTTAGTTTTTCTTAATGTATGGATATTATTTATATATAAAGAATTTTTTTTTATTTAAAGGACCAGGATAAGCATACAGAAAATTAAAAATTAAAACTCACAGAGACTGCATGAGAACTGACTATGGTAAAGGTGAAATCACTGATTTTACATAAGATCAGCAGATTGCTCTAGCAAAACTCACTACTGTGCAAGCAGCCCCATCAAGAAGGGCACAGGAAAGGTTGGTAGAAACTCTGTACAGAATTTAGATTAGCTACTTTAGTGTACTAATATAAGTTTTAATATCTTCCTTAATAATAAAATTCATTTATATCCCAGACGTCAGGTTATTGGTCTCTTGGCCCCTTCGAGGAAGTAATTGAGCACCTGTATGGGGACAATGGGAATTGAGGAGTTCTGATTAGTTTTCTCTAGTTATAAATTATTTATCACCTCATTCCATTTTCCTCTTACACCTATTGGGACATTTTCACAGTCTTGTTGCATAATAAGAAAGTGAACATCAGGATTCTATTTGCTATGGTTCACCCTCATGAGCCATTTAGCATTTTGTAATTCCACAGAAAAAGCTATCAGATCAGCAGAAATGAAGTGAGAGTTTTATAGATGTTTTCTGTTATATGATTTCTTTTTTAAAAAGGTAATGACTGACTCATTTAAAAATGAGTGAATTGGCGAGCAAATCTTAACCCGTGATGTTATATCGGACATCTACTGCTGAAAGAGCAAATATCTGTCGTACTTCCAAAATACGTACATCATAAAATACATACGAAATGCTTATATTTATTCATGTTGAAAGCGAACACCACGCTTTAACATAGCTTAATATATTTAAAGTGCACTCCTGCATTTTTCATTTTGGAAAATGGCTTTCTTAGAGTGGAGTGTTATAAAGCAGTAATCTTTAAACTTGTGTGATTTTTCACACCCACTTCCTTCTGTACACTTTTTATCTTAAAGGAATAGACTACAGTTTCTTTCTCACCATCTGCAAGTGAGACAAGATGGTGATGTAAAATTTGTGAGTAAACGTTTAGTCCTATGAAGAGAAGATAGACTTTTGAACTCATTGACTCCAGTCCATCAATTTGGACTAGGAACTGCAGACTAGTGCCTCCTCAGACCTCTTATTTATCATGTAAAATCCAATAACATAAAATATGTATTGTCATGTATTTCGGTTTGCATATGAGAGATCATACAAAAAACAAAACATCTATAATCAAGACCTTGTTAGTGGAACAAGACTCAGTGGCTGTAACGCATGTTCATGGCATGGCTATGACCTGCCAGTCTGCTATAATTAAAGGCCAATGCAATAGCATTTAGTTTACTAAAAGACTGGGTAAAGTTGTGAAGTGATCATAAGCTGAACACTGTGTATGGTTCTAAGAGTTCATGTTGCAGAAGGATGTAATTAATATGACCAAGAGGAAAGAAGTGGTAAAGAAATATCATCAACTTCGAGGCCTACTTCTGAGAAGAGGCTAATCTGGCCATACAAGTTCCAGGTTCTGCAGCAGCCTTCCATGGTGGGAAAGACACCAAATTCCCCGTAACTGCAAGTTACAAGGTGTGGGATGAACGCCTGTGGTAGCAGACAACTTGATCCGCGAGCCCTCTTAGCTCAATCTTCCTATGTTCCTTTAGCATTATTCTTATGAATTGCCATTGTTGCATGCCTGGAATACTGGATATGCCTAACTTCCTCACATGGGCTCCTGTCTACTGGACTCAGCCCCTCCTTGTGTTACCTGGAGAAGGTGACTGGTTTCCCCCGAAGCACAGACTTGTTTGAGACCTAAGAAAGGCAGTTTAGCTTCATCTTGTGTCATGTGAGTTTCAGTCCAATACTATTTAGAAAAAAAATCCCCAAAAAACCTCTAATTCTGCAAGCTGTGAAGTCGGTTGGAAAACTTACAATGACCTTAATAATTAGGCAAGGCTATGGCACAATCTCACACAGTAATTACTGCACTATTTGAAGGGTGGCAGGAACTTCTCATAGATTAAAGTTTCATCTAAAGAGAGTGCATGAATGACAGTATGCTCCTCACCTTCTGAAGAGACAATGCCTCCCTGAGGCCTTACCCCCACTTCTTTATGGGTCTTTATCATAGTAATTGTAGGAGGCAGTATAGCACACGTTGACATCCATTTGGCTTATTATAACTAATTTGAATAATTTGTTGCTTTGAACAAAACTTTCCTCTTCTGTATTGTCAATAAAATGATATATACTCAGGGAAAATAATAAATTTCTTGTTAAGAAGTTACCAAATCCAGTTTTATGGGCAAAGACTGGGTGGAAAGCACTGATGATGGGTGATGTGTTCAGTACTTGATCACTAGAAAAAAGGAAACAAATTGAATAATTCTACACCTAATTTTATTTGTCAGGACATATTAATCATATAGGGCCAATGCTGCCCTCAGACTAATGAATTAATTTTCAACGGTATAATAGGGATTATGATGGAGTGTCTGAAGGCAAAATTAAACCCTCAATTTGGATATTTCCTGAACCTGAGTAGTTGTTTGACTGTCCTATTCGTTCCATTATTTTATGGGAAAATAATTATTTTTGGTGGATTGCATAAGGAACCATCTCATTTGTTTTGCAGAAAGAACAGACACACAATTTGCAACATCAAAAGACAACTCTTCAGAGGGAAAACGGCGGGTCAAAGCTTCACTTAATGCACTGCAATACAGCCAGGTAGATAAAACCTGACACAATATTTTTCAGTACTCCTGTTTTTCATTACATCAAATTCAGGTTTATGATCTAATAAAATTCCAGGAAGGAACTGTAAATTCTGAAGGTAAAGGAGATTCAGGTAATTTCTAAAGAACAAGCCAGAAAAGACTTAGTTTTAAGAAATTACTCAATACTATTACTATGTCCAAAAAAGGTCAATGTGCATCCACTTTATAGATTGGATTCACAAAATCCATCTGGAAGGAAGAAGGTTGAATAACAGAGATATTTAATTAAGAAATGCTATATTAACTGTGAAATGAACATACTTGAAGACTGATGAAATAGAAGTATTATCTATATATTTATATTAATGATTTACCCAAAGTGTTTAGATAATGCTGGTCCTTACTCTGACACTAAAAATGAATTTAGCACTCATATGGAATCGAAAGCTAGTTGAGAAATGCTGTTGAAAGCTATATTCCACAAGCTTTTTTCTGGTGGGAATTTTGTGGGGGTTGTTTGTTGTGGAGGGGTTTTCTTTCCTTTTTTTTTTTTGATGCAACTAAAATTTAGATTATGTGGCAATTTTGAAAATAAAAGGGAGTAGGCTTGTATACTGAGTAAGGTTCAAAACAAACTGTTTAAATTGATTGATTCCTAAATAATATAACTAGATTCAATATTCTACTCATATTTTTTTGGTCACAGATGGTAACTGAGCCCCATTAGACCAGAAAAACAACCTCTTTTTTTGTGTGGTTTTTTTTTTAAACTAACCAGTCAAGAAAGAAAATGAATTTACTTTCCATTCTTATCCAAATTTGACTGCTTCCAATACTGAACTAGTTTCTTACTGCAATTGGAGACCATGCCAAACTGTCTGGGGCATCTTGAGAAAAAAAGTGGTGGTGTTCTTAAGAAAAATCTCTCGTAAAAAAGATGCACACATAATAATTTCTGTTCTAGAATGAAATGCAGTATCCTGAATTGTGTTCACAAGCACAGACTGAGCCATAGCTATGGCTCACATGGTATGGCACTAAGTGAGATTTATGATTGCCACTTAGATAACTTTCCAGTCCTGCACAGATGAGGTCCCTCTTATATCTGCAATCAGATCAGGATCAATTATGACCCCTTTTTGTTCTTTCCATTCAAAGGAAACAAAGGTGAACAAAAATGCTTTTCAAGATATTGCCAACGTTTTAATTTCTTGTTTCTCAGTTTTAAAGAAAAACCTCTTGCTATTTTCTGCACGTTTTGGATTTGTTTCTTTTAGGTTTTTTAACTCTAACACTTCAGTTCAGCCATTAAACTGATAAATGAAAAACTTTAATCAACTCCTTTCAGAAGTTCTCTTCAGCCACATCCACTGCATCCTGAAATCAGAGTGGACCTGAGCCATCCAATGGTGAGGACAATACTGGCAGAGGACTGATTCATCAGTACATTAGTTTCATCTGTCAAATCATTTTACAATATATTGGGTGGACTCAATGAACTCAGAGGTCTTTTCCAACATAAATGGATCTGTGATCCTCTGATTCTGTGATATGAATATGCTGCTACTTTTTAAAACTGCATGGCCATAAAGTATGTTAGTAGATTCAATGTTCACATCCAATTCCAACTCTAGTTAAAGACAAGAATCTAGTTCTAAAACTCTCATATCTTATGTGGGTTTTGTTTCATTTATTTTTACTTATTTTCACCCCGTTCTTCTAGTCTGCCATATTTCAGATAAAAAGCGTAGACTAAATTAAATTTCTTTCACTGGTTTTCTTTGTGCAGACTGTAATTATGTGGACCATCATTAGAAATATATTTTTCCAAAGGACTGCCCTGAGAATTACTTCCAGTGTTATGGCTTTTACTCCGAGTAGTAAACACTCTGTGTAGAAGGAGACTTCTTAGATTCAAATTGCTTATTTGTCAGACTGCGCTATAAAAAATCATGAAAAGAATTTTTTATAAAAGCATTCTACTCTTCATAAAAAACATATTAAACAGCAATTAAAAATCTGATATCTCTCTCTGCCCTCAGAGAGCAGATGAATAGGATCGCTAGAGAAATATTAGATGATTTACTGGTATCATATTTTAATTAACATTGATTAAAACAACACTTTATATACCCAAAACATTATTACCCTCACAGGATACAGTAAAAAAAAAAATTCAAAATAAATTGTTGCATTACAATAGCTATGAAAAATAACAATAGTTTATCCTCTAATTGGGCAATGTCAACAAATTCCCTTTATCTGCTTACTGATGACTTCTCCTCCCTCTGTTCTTCTTGATCCATTTTTTTCGGTGACTTCTTATCCTAAATAAGGTAAGTTTTGGGATTATGTTACAACTTGAGTTTACAACTGAGGATTTCAGCATTAATTTGGGTCTGTTCCCTCCTTTAGGTCTGTGCAATGAGTTTATATTGAAGTACTAGTGAATGAGGAAAAAGCTACAGTTAAGGACGGTTGCTTAAATAATAATTTGATGTGTAATTTTTCTTCTCTCTTTAGATAAAATCGTTTTGTTTTCAAACAAGATATTAATAACATTTTTTCTATTTAAACTTAACTGATGAATTTAACAATTAAAAAATGCTAATGAAGAGCTGAACATTGAAATATTTCAACTTTTGATTTTGAAATCATGTATAATTTTGAATTTTTCAAGAATTAAATTATCAATCTAAATATCAAAAATAAACAAAAAAATCAGACAAAAAGTTTAAGCACTAACGAAGTACTGCAAAGGAAACACTCAAAAATAGTGTAAATATTGTACACCCAGCACCCTAAAGGTGCATCTTCTAGTGCCACGCTTTTCGCTAATGCAGACACCAGCTTTGAGCTCTTATCTTAAGACGATGAAACGGAAGGAGAGCAAATGCAAGTGATATCTAAACAAAGGTTAGAGAGAAATTCTACCCAGAGGCTGGATCTTTCTCCCTCCCCAAAAAAATATTGGCCATTCATGGAAATGGTAATTTCTGCAAGAAAATAATGGAAGAAAAACAACACAACACTAGCTTCCGGAATGAGTATTCCTCAAAAAGAGCAAATAAAAATGATCCCTGAGAAGATAACCAGTGGAATATGCCCACATTCAACATCCATGGCATAGGTAACATGAATTTTGGAATTACCTCCTGGATTTTTGACTGAAAATTGCAATCTATTTAAACAAAGGGCAGTAGTCACTCAAAATATGTAGAAAATGCTATCATGTGAGCAAATAAAAAACCCACAAAAAAACCCAAAGCACCTTAATGTGTGTTGCTCTCAGAAAAACATCTGAGAACTGATTTTGTTGCACTCTGTAAGTAGATACCCAGGAAGAAAATGCATATCATTACAGGGCTGTGTAATCTGGAGGGGGAAGGCATGCTAAAAAATTATGTATTGAAGCAAAAACGTAACTATATTCAGATAAGAAATAAAACACACGGGTTTAAGAATATGTATAATTAACTACTGGAACAAATTATTAGAGGCGTGGAAGATTTTCTGTCTCCTTGTATCTATAAAGTACAACTTTTAAATGCTCCACTGTGTTGTCCTTCAGGATGATTGATGCCTCTTTCCTATACTTTGTCAAAACTGTGAACTATTTTGTCTCATTTCAGTATAAATAGATCACGTATGATGTGTGAAACTTGGTGAACAAATGCAGTACATTCTTAGGCAATTCTTTTGAATTTTAAGTTTGCCTGTATATGTCTCGTTTTACCCTCAGTAGGAGTTTTTCTAAAAGTTATTTAAAAATAAATAATTCTGTACAGCTTTCTGTGAGATATATCACTATGGAACTAAGAAAAAGGGAGTAGCAGAAACGCAGTTTAAGCCTTAAGATTTGTTGGCTTGTGTGGACAAAAACTCTTGCGCTTTCTACATTGATGAAGTGGGAAGATTAAACATATGTTTTACTTGCTACCATATTTATTTGCATATGCTGCCTTCTAGATGATCATATGGTCCTTTTACCTTTTGGCAAGATGACATATTCCAAAGAAATACTACAATGTGATCAAAGTTTGTAAAATGTAACTATCTCATATTATGCTTTCTTCATCTGTTTACTGTATAGAACTGCAAAAATGATTCACAGATACTTAAATACATTGCAATTAGTTTTCCAGTGATGTCAGTTCAGGCATGCCCATATGGATTCTATAGTATGTCAAGCTGCAGATTTACAAAAGAAATGGGATCCTTTGAAACAATACTTTCTCTCCAGAACACAGACTACCCAGTACCTTTAAAGATGTGCCTTTAGTAAGATAATCACTTTCCAGGCCTTCCAGCTTTAAATTAACAAAGAGATTGGGAATGGTCAACTAGGACCCAAGACAACTGGAAGGAGCCAACTAACTCTTGTGCTGTCAGCTTTGCGAGGGAAGGAAGAGAACTAACCCAGTCTGGCTTCAGCAGATGACAAGTTCCCTGGTTATCCATGCATTTAAACATAACAATAGCTCTTTTAATAAATTGCACTATGTTCTCAGCGATGTGTTCAATTCACACAAGACAGTGAGTATTGCATTTGCCAAGTAAAATGAACAGTTCATATTTTCATGTTTCAGTTTGATTTGCTTTTGTATAAGTGAGAAAATTAAAATAGCCTTTCTGAGGGAACCCTCTGTGTCTCTTTTCTATTATTATATCTTCCTGAAAAAGGGCAATTGCACTGGATCATAAAACACAATCCCACACAGAACATAAAGGAAAAAAATACTCAGGCTCATATTTTATATAGATTGGTTTGTCAGTAGATCAAAACCATAACATAATGACTGCAATAGCCCAGTTCAAAGATTCATTTAGCCCACCACTCTGTCCGTTAGGTAACCATTTGATGTTCTCTTGTTCCAGAAGAGACTGTGAAGGGATAGTGCCATTTACTTGTTCCTTGGCACTCAGAAAATTATAGAAATCTGTCCTTCTGCTCCCTGCTATCTCTATTGCAATACTAAGAGCATGGGTCTTTCATTGTGTGGGTTGCCCCCTCGCCTCCCTTTTATGACAGTTGTCCCATGTTATTACTTTTATCAACATTCTATCAGTCTTTTCAAGTTTGGTTTTTTTTTTTGTTACCTTTTTTTTAGGCTTTGAACAATAATCATGTTTACACAGAGGTATAAAGATACTTTCTATTTTATTTTCTATTCTACCCCTAATAAACAGTAAAATTTGGGGCTTTAATTTTTTTTGGCTTTTGAGACAGCAATCTCACTGTACTATCATAACAGCAAGATTTCACTTCTAACAAGTCTGTTATGAGTTCATCAAATTAGGTAAAAACAAGAATATGAGTTTCTATGGTTGAGAGTTTGTGGTGAAATATTCAATCAAACTAAATATAGATTATTCACTAAGGTTCCTGCACAAAGTCAACAGAGAAAGTCAGAGATGATTCAGATCAGAAGCCTGAATGGGCTGCCTTTTTTTCCTAGCAATATGATTGCTTAATACACGAACTGGCTTAATAATGAGGCTGCCTGAGGCTGTCTTATTTTTAAGGAATGATAATTTACAAAACATATTTTGTTGAAACAGAATCCTATGGAATGAATGAGCAATGAAGCCCCAGCCTTATAATTAACTTCTTTTGAACATTTTGTCTAGATACTGTTACTAATATGTAGATGTAGTTCTACTGGCTCTGAAGGACAGGAAGTTTTCCCATTCGCATGGCTGCCTGAGGAATGGAGTGTTCAGGTGACATGATGCAGCTCTGCAGAGGGCTTTCGAGCCCTCATCACGGCTGGATTGGGCCCACTCTGAACCACAGTGTCGATTTGTTACTTTTGTCATGCAGTGCCATGTGTCAGTAATGTGTTGTGTCAAGTAACTTCATAGATGAGAAGAGGGATATTCTGAAATCTATTGGTTTTTATTCTCAGCTTCTGCCACAAAAAATAAATTGTCTCAGCTAAGTGGGAAACAAAACATAAAACAACTCTGGTAATGTTTGTTGTCCGAAGGTTTAAAAGCTATGTAGCCTCTACTGTCAATAAAAATATGGATCAATATGCTGAAGGAGCTGAGCATGAGGCAACAGCTTGATGCTGTAGCAGATTTGAGAATTCATAAAGCTACCTTGTTGCTTATGGATACAGCTAATGACCTCTCTGGTTTCTTGGGGGGTATTTTTGTTTTGTTTTATTTTGGGTTTTAGTATTATTCAAATTACTATACTTTTTTTTTTAAAAAAAGGAAATCTGAAATAAAAATAATCTTCAGAGGAAGATGTTGATTTAAAAAATAAACATGGCAATGAGCAGCCAGAACTCTATCACTGGAGTGGTACAAAATAATGCAAAATTTCATGTTTTCTGTTTTAGCAACCGGACTATGCATTTAAATGCATTAGACTAGAACAGACAATGATAAATGAACATAATGGTACCTATACATGCTAATTTCCAAAAGAATAGTGCAACAAATAATGGCCTTAGTGACAATAATATTATATAGATTTTGCTTAGGGGAAGAAAATCTTAGCTGTGCCTTGAACAACATTTGTTTAAGTTCTTTTTAGTTGATTACAATAACATTATGCCACAAAGAGAGTGGTCTCTCACTGTCAGTAAAACAACCTGAAATGGCACCTAAAACCCTCCTCAGATTCTATGATAAAATAGCACACTTTGGATAATAATTAGACGTGATAATATTATTCTTTTCTTCATCACTGCCACAGATTTGCTTTATATGTGCCTTTTTCTTCTGGAAACATTTTTATCAATAGCAAATTTCTCACATGCTCATCGAAGATAAACAAATGCATAGACTACTTTAAAAAATATTTTTCCTAAGGTCAACTACAGTTAGAAATGAATGTGCATTCTGTTTCTGATTCTTCTCTCTGTAATAATTCAGAGTAAATGATAATGTATTATGCTGTAAGTCCATAACCTTAGAAAATAAGAGCCCAGTTGGTGCTTGACTTACAAGAGCAAAACAAGCTTACAGAGCACAGGTCTGTGTTGTTTGGCAAGTAGTCAATAAAACTGTACCTTATGAATTTCTTTCCTAAAGGTTCTAATCAAAACAATTTATTTCAGGCATGTAAACTCTGCTGTTCAGACTTCAGCTACTGTCAGTGCACGATATCAGCATTCGCAGGAGCTTCAACCATGTTAAACCGAGTCCCAGAGCTCCCCCATCTGTCTCAGTAACAGACAGATTTCCTGCTAGATCAATGTAGTGTGTCAGCTACGGTAAAAGAGATGTGGCTTTTTTCCAGCTTTTACTAGCTTTTACAATAGCTACTTGAATAACTGAAATCTTCCCCATTCCAAGTACCATATTTCAGAGAGTTATACAAAGGAAAATAATTAAAAGCATTATTCCATGTGAGTAAACTATGACGAGGGAGGAATGCAAATTAAAAGCTCAACTATACGTAATGAAAATGGACAGAAAATTGTAGGCAAATATTTAGCAAATTAGAAATCCTTAAACTGAATGTATGCAGTCACAGGGAATTATTTTTCACTGTTAATCTGTTCCTGGTACATCTCTGAACTATGTTTATTTAGGGCTGAAACAGAGCGTATAAACATGTATAGGTTGGCCATTTTATTTTAGAACATTAACTGAATACTTTTTTTCAAGCTAGAGATAAGGCTCAGATGGCATATATCATAAATTTACTGATCACTGAAGTCACATTTTGATGCAGCTTCTTTGATAAAACCAGCAAGCAGATACCAGTCTCAGAACCTTTTTTTTTATAAAACAAAAAAAAGTATATATCCTGTTTTTCTGAAGCCCCCCTAAGGGAAACATACTCAAAGAAAATGAAGAGTCTCCTATTTTAGATTCTTGTTGTGCAAACACAGTGGGTTCCCACCTGCCCTGTCACGCTGTCAAGCTTCAGAGGATGATATCACTTCTCTAAATGAGTTCAGTTCTGATTTCTCCCAGATTAACAGCAAATATCTTTCAGGTAAGATAACTTTTATTGGAGATTAAAGGGAAAAACAAACGAAGTAAATCATAAAGTACATATGGAAGAACATCTTATATACGGCTTTTGATATCACCAGCAGTGTCAGCCTAACTCCTAACCCATGGCTCTGCTCTTCCAACAGGGCTCACTTCACTCTTAGTGAGGTAGTCAAAAAAATAAAATAGCCTCACTCCTGTTATATATTGACGGACCTTTTCCAGTTAATCTCCTGCCAAGTAATAAACAAGAACCTTATTATTTGTGGACACCAATTGTTGTCACGAGAAAATGGTGGCTTGTAGAAAAGATTTTTAAATAGTTAAACAGTTACGTGGTGGGCCTAAAAATAACATTATTAACCAAATTATTCAGTTTTTTGATGTTTTGTGCTTTGTTAGGGACACAGCAATCATGAATTGGTATACACGTGCAAGGGTTGGTGGATTTCAAGCACAGGAATATTTTTTATAGGAATATCATACTAAAGAGGCAAGTAACTACTCGTGTCTGGTTTTCTAAGGTAGTCACTAACATCAGAGGGTAGCTGGGTACCTACAATTCTTGTTTTATTCAATTAAATTCGTTCTTCTCTTTCAGAACAGACAAATGGATCATATCGATCCATTGTTCTTTGGTTCTTGCAGTGCCCAGCTGTAGTCATCGCTATCCAGCTGTGCACCCTGTGTCAGAACCAGCAAGGACTGATGCTACCTATGTCACCAGAAAGCAAGCATGTATTTACCTTCCCACTTTGTGTCTTCTAACTGTGTCTTTATTCTCATTTGAAATTTTTTCTGGAAGCTGTATTTTTCAGCAAGGCGAGCAGGAAAATTGTTGTAGAACTCCAACAGTGTTAATTAACAAAATGTATATGTAATTATTTAATACTTTTATTGAAAATTACTTTATTAATTTTTCCTATATGAATGAAATCAGATTTAAAAAAAAAAAGGCAGTTGACTGTTAAGGGCATAATAGTCTATTTTACAGTTAGAGGTAGTTTGAAACTGGTCAAAAATGTTAGTGTAGTCAGCATGGATCAGTTGAACACATCCCCATTATCTCATGAGTACTTATGAAACAATTTCAGTACACTTTAAATTTGTGCTAAAGAGGAAATTTCCAGTATAGAATTATTATGACTTCACTGAAACAAGATACCTAAGCTTATATTTTATTTTAGACTGTTCTTTCTACATTAAAAAATGTAAAAATCTCTGCCTAAAGTTGTTTCAGCAAGTCACATCATTATACTTCAGCTTCTTTCCAGACCCTTCCTTCAGAAGGTGCTCTTTGCTTCATATAATGCAAGTGATCATGATATGTTAAGCTCAGGTTTGATGATGAGATGTCCATTATTTCAATTGCATTAAGAAGAAAACAAACAAGCAAAAATATTAGTAGGAATGCTATGCAATAAGTGGAGTTGTTCCTCTATAGCTCAGGTACAACTGAGATAAATGTTGCTATGCCACAAAATCATAGCATCAAAGTGTAATTTAAGTTAGGAAGGAACTCTGGAGGCCATTTAGTGCAAACCCCTGCTCAAAACAAGTCCAGCTAGATCATGTCTAGGCAATCCTAGGGATTACCAACTTCAGTGATAAAGGAATAATACATACCTCAGTCTGTGCAAGAGATACATATTCTAAATGCACGTATGCTTACGTAAGCCAAAGCCCCCAATATTCCATTCTGCTCTTTTTTAACAGAAGCAAGCAGATAAAATTTATGCCAAATTTAGGAACATATGTTATCTGGCAAAACCTGTGGAAAACTATAAAGTAGCTATGTATTGCTGTTGTTTAATTTGTTGAAAAAATAGATTTATCTTTCAGATGCTTAAAGAAAGCAAGTATTAAAGTAAGAAAAAACCCAAAATATGTTGGATCACTCTAAGCCAAGACAAATAATGGCGACAAGCACTCATTTGTGTGGTGGACTAAGAGAGTCAGAGTAAGAGAGAGAAGAGCTTTACTAGACCTTCATGAGATGTATGTTCATTTTAGCACAATGTATTTATTATGTTAATGCTGGAACTGTTGCAGAAAACAAAATAATCTGATCTAGGAGTCGAAAAGGTTATTTCCACCTCAGCACCTAGTTGAAGCAAGTTTCAAGGACAAAACCAACAGAAACTGAGGACAAGACACCTATACTAAATGTATCTCTAAAGGTTTATTTTAGACTAGCTCTAGTCAAATCTTATCTAACATCTATTAGCAATTACAGGCTCACTGGGTACTCTCCTTGAAAGTGCAGCTGAGTTTCATTTGAAGGGAATTCATCCTGTGTGCTCTGAAAATGCTCTGCAGTGCAAACAGAGGGGTAGCTAATGGGAACAATGGTTTTGCTTTAAAAAACCATTCCTCTCATATCTAAAACTTTGATATAGGAGGACCAAAAGGATCAGAATTATGAATATGCCTTCTTACGTGGAGAATTAGGAACCTAAATTTCTTCCAGGTCTTGGAGGGCAACCTTAGAAAACCATTTTAATCTTAGCAGCTGTATTTCCTCTTCTGTTGGCATCTAAACTTATCTGGTTTGGAGTGCTAGCCAATGCTGTACCAACCTCAGCAGGGTCCTTATCCCAGTACTCATCCACCTACTTGGGTCTAAAATCTCAGTGTGATCTGATTCCACCACTGATGTGACTTCCACGTCTGAAACTGACACCATGACTGCTCTCATTCAAAACTGCAGGAGTGGCATTTAATAAAACAATCAAGATGTTAAAACTGAGAAGATTCTTAAACCTGAGATCTTTTCTTACAGATACTTTAGGATGGCAGTTGTTTATCAATGTTTTTACTGGATTTAATCAATTTACTACAACTCTCTTATAAGGAGAGACTAGATGCAGCCTTTCTGCTGTGGTTCGGGCTGTTCTTTGCCCATGCTGTGATTTCTATAAAATCAAATTATTTTGAATATTTTCAATGAATGTATTATATTTAATATTAGAATATAACTCTCCAATTTTGCAAAAAGACATGTCCGATATTAGGAGCAATATTATGATACCTGTGCCAAAGATGTTTGCACTGATTGCCTGATGCAAAATATAAGAATTAGTTTAGGAGTAATACCTTTCTCCCTCTGGGTGAACATTTAAATCAGAAAATTATATAGACAGGTTGCTATTATTCTTCTGCAAGGTGGGATAACATTAATAAGAGAGAGATGAAGACTCACTCGTGCCCTCAAAAAGAAATGAAAAACCAAACCAACCCAAAAGCTTAATCAAATTCAGTGATTCTTCCTGAAGGATTAGTGGACATAGAACATCGTTTTTAGAGCAGGAGCACGTAGCTACTTTTCCTGTCTCATGACTGGCCACTCTCACTACTTTTCAATTAATTGAGAGAGTTCAGTTAAAGACCGTCGTTTGTCTTGTATTTAAACAGTAAGTTAAAATTTATCTGCTGAAAAAAAAAAAAACAAATCAAGGAAATATAGTTATCTATCATCGCTAAAAGATGGACACTGGTACAGGGAAAATACCTGGTTTTCCCCACTGTATTTCTTTTTCACTAGTTTATTGATTCTGTTACCTTTCTTGGTGCTTTGCCTCCTGTTCTAAGGTATCTGATTTCTTTTATCCTTGTTTAGGAGAACCGGGCAGGATTATGGACCGTGGACTTAGAGGAAATGTGATAGTGGCTGGCATATTGATGTTCCTCATTACAATCTATACTCTTTTTATTAAATCAAATTTACCTTTCAGTCTTCAGTAGAAAATTTAGTGAGTCTAACAAACAAACAATACACATCTCCCCCTCTCAATCTTTTTCCATTCTTCTTCTTTCTATTGTTAAAAACACCATAAATCACCTTATTTTCCACATTTTTTCCCCAGAAATATCATTGTGGTAGGATGTTATACAGCTGAGAGTCAACATCAAAGACTAGGGACAAGAAATGCTCTCTGCCTTGTACTGCAAGTTTCGCATTGTAAGTTCATTAGTTAATAAAAAAGAGTGTCTAGTAAAATCTAGCTTTAGAATTACAACAGCTTCATTAAATCAGTCTTTATCATTGCAAAAAGTGGCCTTCTAAACCCTGTAGGATTAAACAGCAGATCTCTCACAAACACTTTGTCCTTTCTGCCACTGTTGGAACAGCTTAATGCTGTGGAGAAACATGGGTATTCAATGTATTGGCTCATACACACAGGAACAAGACAGTCTTTCCTGCCAACTCTGCAGTCTTTCCAGAAACAGAGAAGCAGACCTCATGATGTGCAAACATAATAGACTTTGCACTTATACATTCCCTCTCTGATGCACTGTATGTACAGATATGCTGAACTGTTCACTGCTATTCATGTTCTCAAATGGGAACTTTTGCAAATCAGCCAAGGCAGAAATGGATGATTTTTTTCTTACCCCTACATTTTTAATATAGGTGTGCTTTGCTCAGTGATGTAGAGTTCTCTCTCCATCTCTCCCCACCTCCCCAACCCATATGTATATGGGATATATGTGTATATATTTTGGACATTTTTGCCATTATTTATCATGTAAAAAATCTGTGAGGTTGGCTTATAGGAAACAGT
>VZTA01029726.1:39245-71483 GCA_013398855.1 Mohoua ochrocephala
AGAATTAACAAAGAAGTGTGCCTACACTGGTATCCTGGGCCTTTTTCTAATGTAGACAGGTCCAATGCCTAGCAATGGGGAATGCAGAGGCTTAACAGAGCAGTTCTGATTTTGAAAGTACATAGTACCAAAGAATATCAGAATTATTTACCGGGACTACTTCAGCTGTTCTGTGTCACCTACAGTATTCACCTTATAGCCTGCTTTCAGCTGCCTGGTCTTGCTCTTCCTTTTCCTCAGTTCTTTCACTTTCAGGACTTCAGAATTCAAGCGCTTTCCTTGTTACTTGATGTGGGTCTGCCTATTATTCTGCTTGCTGGGGGTACAACAGGAAATTCAGTTTCTGGGTTTAGCTATGTCAAATATATATCTGACACTGATTTAGGGGAATGTTTTTTAAACCTAGTTTGACATTGTCTGTGTTTCCAAAGAGGAGAAAAATCACTGACATTTAGAAATTGTTCCCTGTTACAAGATAATGTTCTTTCTCATCAGAAAAAATAAACAAGACACAGGATGTCAAACAGATCTTTCAAAATGCCACTCAGAATTTTCATTTCGATTTTACTTATTCTTATCTTGAAACTAAATATTAGGCCCGCTGAAGTCAGCATTGAACTCCCTTTTTATACTGTCTGTCACAAAACAGTGTGTGGGTGATTTATGCCTCTTAATGTCTTTTCCAAATATCTCACTGAGTGCTGTTATGTTGTCACAAAGGCTCTCTGAAACTGACCACAGTTGACTACGTACTTCTATTTAGAGAAAAGGATTTAAAATCTTCTCTTGTAATGTCTTCCTCAGAGTACACAATCTGCAGAATGTGCTCAGGAATAAAAGAAATCTTTCTTTCTTTTTTTTTTTCAAGGAAGAAAACCTGAAGTTATGCATTAAACACAAACCTGAGAAGTCAGATTTACTATCTGTAAACTTTCAATAATAGCACTTCAGTAAAAAAGAAAATCCAATATCTTCATTTATACAGCTTTTCAAAGGGATGTTATGAAATTACTTCATTTGAGCCTACAAGGATTGACAAAAAGCATCTTTGCAAGTAGCTGGTTATTTTGTTTAGCTAGCAAAAGCACTAGCCAAAAACGGAAGCCAATCAAATTCTGAGAGGAAGACATTTTCTTTAAATTAGGGAAGCAAAGACATTGCAGCAATTTTGCTCAAAGCCTGTTTTCTTCTTTGAAGCCTTGCTAAAGAGGCAGAAAGTCCATGCTTTTCTGATTTTTTTCAAGTGTATCTGCTGGTAAATAAAAGCTATTGTTTCTTCCCACAAGCCCTGCTCCCTTTATGTCTATATTCGGGTGTCTTCCTTATATATACACTACATTTCATCGTAATAAAGACAACTTCCTTTCGTAAACCATCGAGCGAAGCCCTATGAACTTGGTAAGTACTATCAAACCATGACCTTAAGTGTCTCCCTGAGCTTGATTTTTGTCAATTACATGTTTAACATTTTTTTAAAAATTAAAAACAATTGAACAAATCAGCCAAAAAAGTCTTCATAGTAAGAAAACCAAGAAAGGGAGAAATCTATGTGAGCAACTTATTTTCTAGTCTATCATAAAAAAGTTATATGGAGGTGTTTTTTTCCTAAAGTAGCTTTTGTTCGGAGAATCATTGTATGCCAGACAGCTCATGGCCTGTGTCTCCATTCTTTGTGAAGTAAGATCTATAAAGTCTAAGAGAGTTCAGATTTCCTCCAAATGCACACTGTGCTCCTTATGTTTTTAAAATTTAAAATCTAAATTTTTAAAAATTCCAGTATTTTGAAATTTCTCTTGAAATAATAAATAAAGAAAAATTTTCTATGAGGTGTCCGCATGTCCTTAAAATGTTACACATTTACATAAAAAGAATTAGAGATGAAAATTAGCTCAGACTCTCCTTGTGTTCTACTGTAGTTTTCAAACATTTCACATTCTAATTTGGGAATAAAACCCCAACATTCAAAATTTAAAGTTCAAATTTTTATTTGTGTCTCACAACTGCAGATGAAAAATATCAAGAACCTATGGGGTACCTCCTATTCTCCCAGAAACTGAAGTACTGAAGTTGATGCTACTGTCATACTAGCACACTGGAATTTGAGGTCTAGGTTCTGGTGTTCCAGAGCCGCTCCTGAAGCAAGGGCTTACAGACACCTAAAACAGCTGCAACAGCATGCCTGCGGCAGTTTTGTTGAACTCTTGCATATCCAAACGGCAGGAAGACATTACCTGGTCAACTGCCAAGCCACTGAGCAGACCTTGAAGACAATGTGGAAGGGATGAGCCACTGCCTCTGCATTCAGCAGCATCAACAGTGTCCATCACTATAAAAGAAAGGGTAAGTGGGAGTTAACCCATAGACAAGAAAAATTATTCCCAATTCAGTATGTAGCTGAGACTGGCAGAGTTGCGAGTAAAAGGGAAGGCCATAATGCACTGGATTTTCTGCACACTTTCCTGAGTTTAAATTATACCCCCAAAACACTGAAGTAGGGCTCTAGTTTACGTCCTAATTTGAATACAAACTCTAATACTGCTCTTGAGCACAACAACTTGAGGCCCCTAGAACCGCAGGCATCATTGTCTTTGGTTTCTTCCACAGTTTTGGCAGACCTATATGGAGAGCCTTTCTGTGGGCATATTGGTATCAATATTAGGATGAATCACAGTGTAAATATTGAGGCTAAAGTGAGGTTTGCATTTAAATTATGGATTGTTCAGAAGACGATGTCTTCATCCTGCTAAACCTCTGAAGCCAGAATGGGATGTGTGGGCCGCCTCTGACTGGGTGTTTACCAGGGAATGACTACTAAGAATGGAGACAGAACTGGTTTAAGAACAGATGTGCACACACAAAACTGCATGAAAAGCGTCAGTTCATCATTATGCAACAGCCAGATCACAAAACTGGCAAGCAGTGGCTCAGAATGTGCTCCACAATGAGCCACTGATGCTACAGTTAGTATTGAGGGTATAATTGCATTTAGTCGTGGGAGAAAAAGAATAGTTTTATTGCCAAATTAGGAAAGGCTAAATTAAGGACTGTTGTTTGGCATTACAACGGCTTTATTGTGGGCTATGTTTTGGCTGTGACAGTAGGTTACTATTAAAAGTATGTTAAAGGTTAGAAACAGCATACATTTTGGGGACAAAGACCTCGATTTACTGCTGTGTTGTGCAAAGCCCACAAAACTAATCTGGCCATTCAAGTCACAAAGAATAGTTGAATATTTAGAGGCTATGGATAGGGTCACAACTGGACTAGACAAAAGGTATAGCCCAGAGATATAGTCATCGAGAGAAGGAGGGTTTGCTACATTTCCAAATTCTGTGAGGCCTATGAGGATATTGAAAGATAATTGCTCCAAATCAAAAAATCAAAAATTTATGAATCACCACATTACAGCTCAGTACAGAGATAAAATGAGGCCTAGAGCCATTTGAGATTGAAGAACTCTGATTAATGTCCTCACAGGGCTCAAGATATATGGGTGAATACATCCCACCAGAATATGTCATATTACTCTTTCTTAGATTCTTTTTCTGGTATGTATATGATAATATCTTTCTGTAAAAATTGTAAATATAGCACAGAGAAGAAGAAAAACCTCACCATTATGCATATATCTGTATAAGTCTATAGTAAACCAACTACACGGGAGCTGATGGAAAAAAATGTCTCTCAGAACAGGGAAACAGAATTCAGAATAGATTAATTCAACATATGTTAAATATGTCTCACAGATTGATTACTGACTTCATTTAACACATATTTCTGAGCTCAACTTGGCTTTCTTCATTGCTTTGCAATTTTGTTTTACAAATTTTGTGCTTGACACTTTATGTAAGATGGGAATCACACTCCAAAACTTACAGTAATACCAGTGTAAATTGGGCATAGAAGCACTGAGCAAAACAGTGTCTCTGGATATATACTGATGCCCCTGAGATGAAAATATATCCCATTTTCTTGGACAGAATTAAGAAAAAGACTGAGCTGAGAATAACCTAGTGTACATACAACTCTCTGCTCTTCCGAACACATTCTTCCTAAATCCTGTATACTTTGACAGATCCATTAAACAAATCTTTTCCAGTGACATCACTGGAAATATTTTCTTTCTTTTTTTGGCAGGTCTTTCCCTTTTTATTTTCATCTAAGTGTATATTATGTTTTGGAGGTAGAAAATGAGATACTGAACATTATATTACCTTGTTAATAGTTTTGAATATTTAAATGGGAGCTATGCACTTGTCTGTGACCTTCCAAGTTTAAAATAACCTGTTAATATGTGGTTGAAATTTAATGTTGTTTGCACATATTCAGAATTGATTCTGAAATGAAATTTTCATGAATTTCACCACAATTGTTTGTTTAAAAATAATTAAAATTCATTAAAGGCTCCTTAATATTATTTTCTTGTTCAAAACTACTTTTTCATTGAAACTGATGAAGAAAAACAATAATTCAAATGCCTAGACATACAACATACATGATGTCTAGTCAAGGCAAATAGTTTGAATTTAAACAATTTGAGGAAATATAATTGTCAAAGTGGCTTAAAAATTCAAATGGCTTATATATTTCCAGGAACTGGTTTTGTAGGACAGCATAAACATTCATGCAATGAAGCTTTCAAATCACAATGCAAACAGAAAACAGCACTCTATAGAATGCATTAGCAAGTGTAAATAATCACATACAAGACCAAGAGCCAAGTACGTGGCTCTGTGCCACGGTGTGTCAGTGCCTCGGTGCCAGCCTGGAAGAGGCCCTGATGCCAAGGAGGATGGCACTAGATACAGTTCTGTCTGTACTAGTCAACACACGAGTACATCCCATTACATTATTTTTTCAAGCTTGTTCTTCCTCAGTGTCCATTATAATTTAACCCTGTACAAGCCATGATTTTTTTAATTTGCATTTTCATGCTTATAGGAATATAAATTGAAGTAAAGAAGTCCTAGTAAAAATTTTACATTGTGCTTGTAGCATGTCCAGAAACACTGAAATTCTTTCTAGAGCTGAGAATATACCTTTAGTTCTTTTTCTTTATTTGCATTGTCTGAAACCACACAAACTGGTTGTGAATAGTTTATTTTGTGTACTGAAATTGCAGTGGTTAATTGTAATTGAGCACATAAATTGTGCTGTGTCAGGTTTCTAACTGGATAGATGTATGTCACAAAGAGGGAGAAATATTAAAAAAGTGATGCCATTACTGATTTACTGCAGGTTAGGCTCCAAATAGGGTTTTTTAAATGTAACTCTTTTACTTGCCCATATTTTTCATATGTGATTTTTCTTGGGGGAAAAAAAAAAGAAGGATTACCATGAAATTCAAATATTATTTACTCTTAATATATGAATCCAAACTCATCCTGCATGCAGCATTTTCCTAATTATTTTGAACAGAGTTAGTACACTTTTTGGACTGAAATTACATAATTCCTATGTTCTAAAGGATTCAAAATGGTTTTTTAAGAACCTCAGTCCCCTTTTGCCTCATACATTCATACATGCCACTGAAATATTCGAAATGGATTACTTTTGTTGAGATGCAGTAATTGCAGGTTAAGAAGCAGGTCTGCTTTTGAAGAAAGTTGAATGAGATCTTTCTCTGTGATGCCTAAATTTTCAGAAGAATATAGGAGAATATACACTTAATTTTTCTCTGGAATTGTTACAACAATGAATGAATAGAAAAGACAAGATGAAAAACATAGTGCAAGAAAGACCTATGCCCTACCACAATTAAATTATTTCTGGGGAAAAAAAACCAACCTTTTTTTAAAAAGTACTTCACAAGAGTGCAAAGCCACCCATGACTCACCCATGAAGTTGTGGATGAATCCCAAAATCTTCTTAGAAATTAAAAGAACCCGATTAAAAATTATAACTCTTTTTCTCCCTATAGATGCAGTTAGCACTGGTGATCACTCCTAGCTTTTGATACAGTGAAAGTCCTGTGGTGGCTATTTGAGCCCTTGTTTGTTTGCTGCTGTGTCCCAAGTTATTCCTCATATCCTAAGGTGAAGAATATTAAATGACCTCCTGGTTAAGATAAATGTAAAAAGGCACATTTATTCATACCAGCTAGAATAGATAATAGAGTAACAAATTTTATAAAGACACAGATGAATAAACAAAAGGGAAAAAATCACATTTAATTTGATCATGTCAAGATTACCTCATAGAAATATCTCTCTCAGACTGCTGATTTGCCACCTGCTTCTTACAAGATGGCAGTCACAATTTCATGCTTCATGCTGCATTTCTATTTGTAGACTCTGATAAAAGCACCCATCCATGAGAAAGAATGTCCTTTCTTTCACAGAACACATTTCAGGACTGGGCCCTCAGGGACTACCCTCAGATATTCATCGTGGACAAGCTTGTTAACTCAGTTAACCTGCTCTCCCTTCACTTCTTCTGGGGAGTTCAGGCAGTTTTAATGTCTTGTCCCAAAGTTAATTTTATCCACCTTCATCCAGGAGTTACTCTGGCGGCACTTCTTAACTAAGATATGTATCAGTCTTCTTCAGATATACAAATGACACTGTCTAGACTTGATAAGATATCCTGTGATTCACTAAACAATCTACTGACTCAACAGAGGTTAAAATTCTTCCTGACAGAGTCCTGAACGCATCTCCAGGTCCAGGTTTAGTTAAGATAAATTAGGAACTTCAGCTAGCCAAGGCCAATGTCAGCTTCCTCACTAAGAGCTTTTGGGAAGTGACATAGAAACAAATGTTTTAATTGCTTTTTCCATAGGACCCTTGTTTAGCCAGCGGCTCTGCAGCTTGATCCTGAGCTGCCATGTTTACACCTGAACCTGGTACTTTGCCTCCCTAACCCAGACCCGGACATGACCTCCTGGTGTGACCTTGACTCATGACAACAGACTTGCTGAATTACCACTGGCCTGAGACTGCCCCTGGTACCTCTTTCTAGACTTGAGTCTGACCCTGACTTTCCTCGTTCAACTTGCTGACACCTTGCAGGTGAACCAACTACTCCAGCTGCCTTGCTGCCATCCTTGCTTCCTTTGGGACACAGCCTTCCCTGGAACTCCCTGCCATGACCCTCCCTTCAGTGCCTGAATGGCATGTTTTGCTGTGGGTTGTGTTTGGACATTTTAGTCCACATGAATCTGTGAGCTATTACCTTTGATAGAAACTTCAGATGCAAACAGTTCAACGCTATTTCTTAACTAAGAAGCTTTGGCTTTAGCCTTTGGCTAAAGGCTTTGGCATTCCATCTTTGTGGTTTCAGTGTGTTTGAAGTGACCGGTTCTCAATGTTTCTCCTTTAACAACAAGCAGTCCTGTGTCTCCATCCCATCCTCTAAGCGCAAACTGGGGCTTGGTCCCTAAATGTCTGTGCATCTGGACCTCAGTTTCTTCATCAAGAGAGCCTTACTGCCTGTAGAATGCAAGTGTCACACAGGTAGATAAGCATGTCCTTTACCTTTTGCTATGAGAATATGCATTATTCCTTGCAGTACAGCAACTGGTATTAAGTTTATCCCAGCTTATCATATCTGAACATTTTGAACAGACATAAGAGAGATGTTACAGGCCATGTTCACAAGAAGATGTTAGTCTAGATTTGCATCTAACCTCAGAGATGTACATAATGCTATTCATGTTAGCCTGAGGACAGCATGGCACAGGAGTAGAGAGAAGCACAATGACACAGTGGGGAATAGCATAGATTAAAATAGCAAATGAGGGAAGAATTTTCAAAAATTATGGAACTAGCAAAATACATAAAAATAAGAATGCTAGGAAGTCAAAGGAGATATAAGCCATTCTCATGAAGGAAAATTACATTAACCCTGAAAAGCTTGATAATCATTATCACCAATATCTGGAGGAGCTGCGAGGGGACAGTTTAATAATTTACTATTACAAAGCAGAGTTCAGCTTCTCAGTCTTCTCTGCAGTGAGTGCTAGCGTGCTTCATCAGCTTCAAGGATGAAGGATATGATTATAATTTCAGATTTTACATAAAGTCCTCTAGTAACATCTCTGTCTAAAATTACACTGTTTATAAAATATAAAAACAAAATGCTTAGAGTAACTGCTTTTGACTATCTGTGCACACTTAAGAGACAGTAAAGTGAAATTTTAAAAATATATGTACAAAAGAAGGCTAAATAGGAAGAGATAGTATTATATCCTAGCTTATAATAACTACATCATCATTCCTAACAATTGCTACAGAAAAATCTCTATTTTCCAATCTTTTATTCCTTCTATCATTTTAACAATATTTCCCAAAATTTCTCTGTCCTACTTTTTTCCCCAAGGCAACTTTATGGAGCCGAGACCAAGATCAGTGCTTCTATTCCTGCTCTGCTTCGTACACTTAAATACATGCCTATAAATGAGTGAAGAAATCTACTTATTCAAGGGTCATACCCATGCTGCCAATTCAGAGTTCAAATAAAGTCACTGATCAATCAGATAGACACTGATTTTCTACCTTGACTTCTAGAGAAAGACTAGGATTTCCTGCTGCAAACCACTTTATGAGTGGTTTGCACCACATCTATGAACATTTCTGAGAGAAATTCTCTTTGTTTTCAGTAGTTCTTCTTCTTCCAATTAAATATATCCTAAAGAGATTTGCAGGTCGCAGCTGTATAAGCAGTTAAAAGTTCTACTTTATATTTATATTTATATTTAGGCCATTCCTACTTTAATGACTTTCTGATGTAAATTCAGCTTCACAGCTCTCAAGGAAATATGAATTTTACGAAATCATATATTTTGGTTCATTTAAGTTGAGCAGGAAGGACTTTTCATTTATATGATTTTGGGTTGCTTTTTGCTCAGGAGGTGAAATAAATGACTAGGGATGATTTGGGCTAGAGGTCCCTAGAGGATTCTCTTGCCAAAGAGCAACTCCTCATGGACATCACATTAGAACTGCCTACCTGTGTGCAACATATCTGTCACTTTTAATGATAGGGGATCACAAAAGGGCATTATGCTAGTCGTATATTTCCTGGAAACTCTTGCATGCTGTATGCATCACCAGGTTTTATGGCACGCATTCAGGCCATTGCAATTCCTTTCCTGACTGCTGGCAGCTCTACATCTGCTGCTGGACTGGGGAGAGCCTAAGCATGGGAGAGACTTGGCCTTGGGCCATCTCAGTATCCTGAAACCTTTGCAGGCAATTAAACAGGAAACAACCTGGATATTTCTTATCTACACAGCATAGGAAGGAAGCTGTAGTTAAATGTGGCATCTTCTGCTCTCAAGTAGCATGCAGTACCATTTAAAATCTGATTTAGAATGGCAGATTCCTTTTGTCTTCCAAAGGTGAAAAAAAATGATGAACAAAAGATATGTATAGTCTGAGGATAATTACCAGGACAGAAGCTACATATATTTTTTTTTTCTGGATGGTTCTTCAAAACAAAACTTAAATATGAAAAAAAGCTGAAATAGTAGGAATATCCCTTTGAAGATTACTTTTATATATGCCTCAGAAAAATATAGAATGGAAGATAAATAAAAATAACTCACTGCAACACAGTATAAAATCTGACACTTCAAAACAGTAGGTTCTTTTATCCCCAGGGAGATAAACAGAACAGTTGAAAACTACATTAAGGATACTTTATGGTATAGTCTTAACATCTAGGAAGGAAGTTTGGCTGTCTGCCACCACCTTCTGAATTAGACAAGCAACTTAGAGCAAGAAAATTCATGCTTATTCAGCAGCACTTTAGGGATGTTCTTCTTTAATATTTTAGCTTGCAATGAAAGTTTTCTTCAAGATGTTAATAAAGTCAGATGTGATTTTAAAACTTTTGAGCAGAAAACAAAATTGATGTGTAGTTTCTTTTCAGTTTAGACTAGTTTCTCGTTTCCCACATACCACTTCTTGTCTCTCAGGTTCTGCCTTTCAAGTTTTGAATATGTAGGTGAATTCCAAACACATTTCAGCCTAAATTTCCACAGATTTTAAGAAAATTGTCATTTGGTGACTGGATGAGAGATGCACAAAATGTCTCCCTTGAGGTAAAGGCTTCANGTTATTCTTGTTGTTATTCTTTTGGCTATTATTCTTGTTGTTGCTGTTGTCATTATTATTACTATTATTATTTATTATTAATACATGAGCATATGCAGAAGAGAGGTGTTATAATCTCCATAGCAATTGAAAATATTAAAGCACCTTCAGTGTAGGTGAAAGCATTTAGAAACACAGAACCAATTAAACAAAAGTTCACGGTTTGCGTTGCTCATGAAAAGACTTGTATGTACGTAAGTTTCCTCGGAACTAAATTTTCAGGTTTTTTAAGGTTTTTTCAGTTTTTATATGAATTCATAAATTGCATTCTGAGATTTATTAATCAAATCAGAAGCAAGCAGGTAAATTGGAGATTATGTCTTCATACCAGTTACACAACTGGTGGCTTCTTAGAATAGAAGAGTTAAAAAATCCTTTAAACTAGCTGGCCCAGATATCACAACTTGTGAAGACACATGGTCCCAGAACATATTGCAGGTTCACTTGCTCTCATTCCCTCTGTATGTCACTGCAAAATGGGAGTCATGCTAGAAACTGAATGAGTACAAAATTTGTATGTAAACAGGTTGATCAAACACATCTACCATGATCCATGAAGCACTTTAGAGCCTTTGAAATGGCTACTATCCAAATAAAATTTACAAGCAAGGTAATCCAGACCTTTTTCCTCATTCTCTGACATAAGGTTTTATCCAGTTATGATAAAGGACACAAGCACCGTTACTAATTTGCTCTTCCATGTTACAAACGAAACATATGAGATACTATTAAATGACTGCTTCCACTATGTTAGCGTTCTTGTACGAAAGAGAGGTTGATTACTGTTGATGCCTATAATTACCCAAGGAGGGAAGAGATTTCAGCATGCGATATACCTTTCTTGTACAAATACTATGCTCCACACCATACAGTGTAATAATTGTCTGTAAGAACGTCCAGTTATTTAAAACATCTTTTTTTCTTTTGTTCTTTCTATCTTTCTCCCTTTTTTTGTGTGTGTGTGCTGGATAGCTGTCCATTTTATCCATCTGCAGGTGGTTTTTTAATAGGTTTATTGCCATAGCAAGGACAGAGCTGAGTGGGCTGCAGCATAATTGCAGATGGGATGCACACTGTGAAAAAGCTGATGTTTTAAATGTCAAGTCAATTTTTAAGGGGAAAATGGCCCAGAAAAAATATGGATCTATGATTTAAGGACACTATTTTTAAACAGCTGATTGCTGGTAACTGAAATAATGTTCTACCTTCAAGCAATTACGAAGTAATCCTATGATTTTGAAACTCGAATTGGTACCTTGTAAGGAAGAGTCAACTTTTCTTTTTAATATTGCCAGATGACTGACTTTAGAAACTATGAAAAATATTTCAGTAAATAATAATTTTAATGGAATTAAATTTTAATTTAATTCCATTAAACCTTCTAAAAAGCTTTGTTTACTTTCTTCATACTTACATACTAATTTAAATTACTTGATTCTACTTTGTAAGAATGTTAAAGTTGAATTTGAGCTGTAAAAAGATGAAAAACAGGTAAATTCATAACACAGTTTTGTTTTCCCACCTGCGTGTCAGTTGAATGTAATTATTGTTTTTCCCACTGCATATACTGATTTTGTTTGTATCTTTCTCTCAGATTTTTAAGATTTTTTTTAACTAGACCTTATTTACCATGTATTATCCAAAAATGCATTTCATGTAAAAGTCATTAATTTGTGGTTTTTTTAAAAAAACTTTTTAAAAACTACTATTATCACATCAAAACACTTCCTAGATGTACAAATGCATTTCCATAAAGACCCCTGAAATTAGGTGGCACTAGTTTTCCCTTTCTTGTGTTTATAAGTAGAGATACAAACCAAAATTAAGAAAAATAATTGTTAGTTTTGCTTGTCAAGCATGGAAGAGAATGAACTTGGTTTTTTAGCTCTCTGAGCAATTTAATACATCAAGATACATTCAAAGCACGGGTTCAATTAGGTTAAAATGCAGTGAAAGAACACAGAAATTCTGAAAATATGGCTTCAAGTTGCTTCTCTATGGTAAAGAAAGAACATTGCAAATATTGTCAGACAGAACTTTGTCCAGAAGAGAACCACAAGACAGGAAAAAATATTTATCTCCCTAGTGTTGTTTTTTTTTTACTTTAATCATAAGAACAATCATAAGAACTTCTAATTTTCTCTTTGCTTTCAACACAAATGTATAAAATTTCTGCAACCATAACCACTGAACGTAGCAGGGACCTTAAGTGTGTCTTAAGTGTCATTCTACATGTGGACAAGGAGGTGAATTCACATTTTAGAAATTTTTTCAAATTCTAAAAATCCTCTATTTCAGCTCTTTGATTTTTTTGTTTTAATTATGTGGTGAAATTCACATTATAATTATTGGACTGCAAAGGTTATATACAGGAGTAATTGTTGCTCCTGATTTCTACCGAAATACATTAAAGGTAGCGATATTTGAAGCCATCTGTGGTTTCTAGACTTCATTTCTCTGATTTCAGACAAGTTGGATGTACACGCAGGCTTAGTTTACGCACGTTTATGCAATGTAAGACACTGATGACAGCGCAGGCAATGCGATGTGCCAGGGCTTGCTCCCTGCTCCAGGCTGTCAGGAGCCATGGAACCCCCTCGGGGGCAGGCTGGCCAAGTTTGTGGTGCATCTGGAAAGGCATATCCTACTGAATCCTGCATCAGAGACGGATAACACCAGGCTGGAGGCTGAGATGGATCTCCCAATGGGCTGGAAGGGGAGAGCCAGACAACCATATTTGTGCCCTCAGGACCCCAACATTTGGGAAGAGTCGTAAGGTGAGCACCTCCCTATCCCACACCACCGCACTTCTGTCCTTGAAGGGTGCTCTTGCATGGAACAATTTCTCCTATACCTTCTTTTCTTGTTTAAGAAGTTTCTCAATGTGTCTGCATTTATGCAAGAGAAGTTGTTTTCAGCCCCGTGCAGATGTTTTAGGTTCAGCTAAATAGCAGTTTTAAACACACAGTACCAAGTTTGCAAACTATCATCAACCATGCAAAAGATTGGCTGGTTAGGGACAGAAAACAGATTTTGCACAGGCTCTTAAAGCTGCTTTTGAAATAATGATAACATGTACAAATAAGTTAGAGGAAATGTAGCTTGTGTTCATGCATTCCGGAAAATTTAGGAGAATTAAGATATATACAATCAAATTCAGGAACAATCTAATAACATTTAATAGCTAAGTAGTAATTTCCTTTCCAAGTATTCCAAAGCATATTATGTATTTCTGTCTAGTAACGAAATCCTAGCATTTGTAAGATGAAATGTGGTGTCTGATCTGCCATAGCCAAATAAACCAGTTTGCACAGAAAGAAATGGAGAAACATCTCTTCCTTTGCAAGGTCAAAAGTTTGCAACTGTAGAATATAAAAGGAAAATGTAAATTGGGATCTGGCCAGAACTCGAGCATAAACATTTATTTTCTACAGAAACATTCCAGAGAATCTCTTTCCTGGCTAGGAGTGGTCTCAGTGTATTACTCTCGGCGCCCATTTGAACGATGCAATTAGAATGACAAATCTCTAAACAGTGCATTGCAACAGGTAAAATAGGATTTTTTTTTTCTTTTTATTCAAGAATCAAAAATATTACAAAAACACTGAATTTACTTTGATTTTATAGCACAATTTTTTAATGTACAATAAGGAAAATCTGTCTATAGGCGCCTTGTGTTTCACTGATTCCTTTTAAAGTTATGTATGCCTTTTGCAAGTGCTTTCATTTCAGAACCAAGATTTTCTTTGGAAACTGATGTATTTCTAAACAGTCTATGTCTCGAAACAATTTGAAACTGTGCAAAGCAATTCTGAAGGACATAACTTTACAGTCATTGCAAAAAAATTCATTGATTTCCCAGTTTTAAAAATCCCTTTAGATATATATATATATATATCTCCTTTTGTAAGGATATATCATTTGAAGTACATTATCTCGGAATGGTTTTTTCCCACATTTATCCTTCACTAGTTTGAACTGGTAGAAGTTTAACAAATTATTTTGAAGCTTAGAGAATTAATTTTGGCTTCTCTGGTGATGTTATGAGACAGATAGTATTCCAAATATCTTTTTCTGTTACACTCCAGTTTTGAAGTTCATTTCTTCTTTAAACTTAGTCTTTGAAAAAAGTAACAAACTGCATATTTTACAGTTTGCTTTGGAAAATACATGGTATGCATTCCACTGACATAGAATACCATCAAATTTCAAGTGGTTTTGTGTTCCATTTTTTATGATTATCAGTAAATACTGCAAAGCTGCATACTACCATTTCCTATGTCAAACGTGAACCTTTGCTGTTTCTGAGAGGAACTCACAAATAAACTAGAAAACCTATTTCACATAAACTATAAAATTTAGACTTATGCATGAGGGCAAATACATTTTGTCCAGAATCTTTCTCAAACTCCTCTTTTTTTTATGGCCTAGTTTGAGTTTAATTTTAAAAAAAAAAGGTGTTGCCAATGTCATGGGAAAAAGAAAAACAAAACAAAACAAAAGCACTCTTGTTATTCATTGACTAGTGTTTCATTTTACTGATCTAGTTAAGGAAGAACACCATAATATTTCCAGCAGCCAAATGTTCTGCAAGCCTTAAGGTCTTTCCTCCATGACCCCTACAGCAGCTGAAGAAAAGGAACAGCTATGAGGCACTTGTACTCATAAATTCACAGCCAAATTTGTTTCTAAGGAAACTGCACTAAATAAAGTTTGACACTCTTTCATCAGGGCTACTGCATCAGTCTGTCCTAGGGAGAAGAATTTAGTTTCATTTTTTTCATTCCATCAGGATGGTAATAGCAGCAGTTTAGAGTCATTTTAACATCCTCTCTATGTCACTTTTCGCTGAGTCCTTAAAACTGCTTTGGGGATTACTTTTTCTTTGTCTACTGGTGGTTAATTTCCTTTAATCCCAAATCTTCCAACCTCTGAAACACTTCAGATGTACAGAATTAGCCTCTCTTTCTAAATTACTCTTCATACCTTCATATTCTGTCACTCTGTATATTTCACAAAAATAGGTCTGCTCCAGAAGCATACATTTCCACATTTCACACCCTTTATATATAAGAAAGTGCTCAGAGCCGAACCTCTCCATAAGTGTAATTTCAGTGCACAAGGTATTGACACAATGGGTTCAGTTCTTGCTCCTTGCTGACTCCTCGTTGACAAGAAATCAACATCCATTTGAACTGCTTTAGGATATCCTGCCTGATGTCCATCTATGAGTCCAGAGTGGCACATATCTCCTGCAGGCTCTTTGTCAGACATGTCAGCCCCATTTAAATCTCTCAGGTCATCTCAGATGTCACTAGACACCTTTGTTTACAAGGCAGAATCAAACACTCCACTTCAGCACATTATTTTTCTGTGGTACCGAGATAAATGTTTAAAGTTAAACACAGCTTCAGGGCACCTCTGAATATGGAAGGTATCCCTGCACTGCTGGAGTCTGTTCAGTAAAACCTTTGATTTGTCCTCACACAACTGGTAAAATGAGCCCCAAAACAGCCACTTGAAACTTTTTCCAGGTAATACAACAAACATTGTTCTCCTAAATCTACAATGCAGCAATAAAACATACAAACCACAGGTCAGAAAAAGCATTCAAAAATAAGAAATGAGATTACATGATCTAATGAACAGGACGTTACATTATGCAGAAATGGTGATTGGTTTTGTTCATTCCAAAATGACAGTATAAGTAGACAGGTATTCTGTTTTCAGAAGTTCTCTCATTTTCTATAATTGCTTAGAGGGTGATGTTCTCTATTGCTTTTCTTTTGGCACCATTGTTGGCTTTTTTTTTAAATTAATTTCTTTACTGCCTTGATGGTGGAGCAGGCTTGCTTCAAACTGGAAAAAAAAGCTTCAAGTATATTTCACTCATACTTTGTCTTCAAAGAATTATTTATTCCTGCACACATGCTAACCTCACTTTGTAGTGCAGGAAATGTCAATAATTTTCAGTAAGAATGGGGAGATACAGCCTCAGAGTTTCTAACTTTGCTAATGCAGACTTGTAAAGGTCTACACATGAACAGCAAGACTATGTACTTGGTATGCAGCCGACTTAAATATATTTGATTTACATCAGCAGTAAGAAACTCCCGTTCCTTTGTTCCGCAGAAAAACTTTCAAGGAGCACTTGTTGACATTTTCACAAGGTAGTCCTAATGAGTCAGAAACACAGGAAAAAAATTAAATGTAGACAATTTACAAAAAGTGCACGTTTAGGCTTCCTGGAAGGTTAGCTTAGATAACAAAAAGATAAGGCCTTGCAGAAATTGATTCTTGTCTAAAAAATTTCAGCTGGGCAGCATATTTATGTAGAAGCTTAAGTCATACCATATTTGAAATGGGAAAACTGAAGCCTAAAAATTAAAATCAGAGTCCAGCTTTACCAAGTGAATCAGTAGTAGAATCTTTCTGACTCTGCTCCACAGTAAGGGGGCAGGGACGTGGGCACAGTGAGCAACAGGCTGTTTGATACTTCGTTGCCAGCCAGAATTAAACCGTGACATATAACAACAGGTACTTTTTGAAGCTATAAATATATAACTGCCTGAATTTCAGTGCAGTTTTGCTTATGCAGTGTCCTACGGTATCCTGTGTAACATGTTTTGTTTGTTTCTCCTAATGAGAAAGCCTCCGAATTTTAGTGCAGTAATTTGATGTTTCATCATTTCTAGGATATTTAAATGTTCTGAAGTGCGAACTAAAGCTTTCTATTCATTTGCCCTTTTGGCACGATTTTATGCTATTTCTAATATTTGCAGTGGGCTACATCAGACAAATCACTGAGCTTGTCTAATTATCACCTTTAGGATTTTAATTTTGTTTTCCCCAGATGTCTTAGGAAAACTGTTTAGCTTATTAAGGACTGCAGTAAGAGCTTCACAGACTTCATCTTTAAAAAAAGGAAAAAAAGAATGTTAAGCATTTTTGTAATGATGTTATTCTCAAAAAGTCAAAAGCAGCCACTGATTTAAAATTATTGCAATTTTATTTTCAGATTTCTACTCTGCCAAGTGCCTGTATTACAGTTATTAATTACACACATGATTAGTACATTGTTTTATTAGAATTTCTGTTTGCTTGTCTCCATTTCACTGCTCCCTTCCTTTCTCTTTGTCTCCATTTCATAAAACATTCTTCTTGAGTTTTTTTCTTTTTACTATGTTTTATTTAGAAACTATTTCTTTCCCATTTTCCCTATTTATTTATGCGCTCATCTTCTTCCTGTTTGTTGGGATCAACTTTTCATATTATGTCTCCCACAGGATTTGCACAGGAACAGAGGTTTGAGGAGGAAGGAATGACAGAGAGAAACTACCACGTACTGGCCATAATGCCCTCTTTCTGCACCACTTGATTCCTTGCTGGAAAGACCACCAACTGGCCAGTGGCAACAGTAAGGTGGGGAGGACAGGAGACTGGAGTGAGGGACTGAAGATGGGACTGGGAAAAGGGAAAGAAAAGGAAGAGATTTAATGTATGTCTTTTTGTTTCCTACTAACCAAATCTACGACTAAATATTTATTTTAACTGACAATAAATATAGACAATTTTCCCGAAGCCAAGTCTGCTTTTTCTGCAATACTAAGTTGTAAGTGATCTCCCCGTCTTTATCTCAACCCCTGAGATTCCTGCACTCCCTGTTTTCTCCACTATTACTGTCTTCTTTCCTGGAGGTGGGAGGAGGGCAGCTGGGTGGGAGTTTGGCTGCTAGCCAAGACTAAGCAACCACACAAAATCAGATCAAGATGTGCACAAGCTTTTTCTGCACCCTGCAGAAGAAATCATACTAAGCCTTCATCTCAGTTACAATCTTCAAAATCAAGGGTTATCCTTCACCATCTCTAAAAAAAGCTGGTGGAAATACCTGTACTGTAAATGTTTGACCTTAAACCAGATAGGAAATGATCAACATTCTCAATTTTATTTATTTCCACTTTCTCTCTTTTTTCTGCCTTCATCCTGTTCTGCCACAGTCTCTTATCTTTTAGCTTCTTTCTCCTACTCTCTCTCCTCTTTTTCTTGTGTCTTCAGTACCATAAAGGAATTAAATTTTACCCTCATGTACTACCATGGCCAAGATTTTAGTCATGTGTGCAATGAACTGCATTTTTTAGCAATGCGTATCACTGTAGCTCCATCAGGGTTACTGTATTTATGATATTACATAGCAACTAAGATCTGGTCCAGAATTCCTCATGGTACTTACTGGAGCCATTCTCTTTTTATGTAATCAACTGATAAATTAAATTACTGTATTCAGACTGAGGGCCTCTGAATAATATACGGCCGCTGGTTTTTTTTTTATTATCCCATGATGTAATTTAAAAAAATAAATGTTACTAGTTTTGTCATGTTTAAGTTATCATAGCTCACTAAGGTATAGTTCTTTAGATAATTTTTTTAAGTAATAAGAAAAAATTAAAACTAACCTTTGCTGATTACAGTAGTAGATTTTTTCCTTCCATTTTTTCCTTATGATATATGCTGCAACATGTGAAATTACTTATTTCTATTATTGATATAGTAAACACAAGAGAATGTAACATATATTTATATAGAACATCAGATGCTCTTTTACGGATTACTGAAACAGATGACAGTTTATTGTCAATGACATTACCTGAATTGGCTGTCTGTGTCATTGCACGAACAGTATGGTTTGAGTATGCTTTGGCACAATGTGCTGGCAATTCTCAGAACAGCAGTTTTCATAAACCCCAATCAGAGATTACAATGCCAAATAATCATAAATCTTGATGAAGATTGGGAGACAATGATTTGTGTTCTAACAGCCGTTTGACGAAAAAAATTACAATTAATGTTCATCAAATTCCATGAAAATGAGCTAGAAATCTTTTGAAGAACAACAAATCTATACACAGGTGCCTGTCTCAGATGATTTGAAAGAAACATAGGGTCCTACATAATGAAATTTGCCATGGATCCATCAAAGGAACATTTTCCGTGCCTGTAATTATTCAGGATAGATTTTTGTAATAAAGATACATCGCAACCATTTTTCCTTTGTTCTTTTATGATTTGCAGTTTTCATTGTGATATGTTTGTAACACGAATTTGTTTAGTCCTGAGATCTCACTATAGAAAATGTAAGCAGATACCTCTAAGGAATAATAAACTGAAACACAGTTGGCATAAACACATTTGGTACTGACACCCAAATGAGTAGTGTGTGGGCAGCAATTTAAACACCAGCTTGCAAAGCAAAATGGCAGTATAACAGAGCAGGAAGGTGATCATCTTTCTCCATATGGCTCTGCTGAGACCACACACACAACCCCGAATGCTGAAACTTCCTGGGTGTTTCAGTATGAAGGTGATATTGACTAATTGTATGTCCATTCTCAAACATATTCATTGATGTAACATAAGGTCTTCTGGAAATTTTCATGAGATACGCTCTTCTGTATTTCTGCCACTGGCACTCCACAGCATTATCTTTGTGCTTGTATTTCTAAGTGGCTATTTTTAATATTCTACTGAAGAATATATAATGAACACATGTCAAAACAGTTCAAGTATTGTTTTCTTTTAGAAATTAACAAATTATTTCAGGAAATATACTTTTAATTAAAATAAGAGCTAACTTTTGAAACAGAATTCATATTAAGCTGTTCACAAAACACAAGCCTTTCTATCCTTTGTCCAGCACGAAAATGTAAAGATTCCACTTCTATCTATGTTTTTCTCTAAGCACTATACTTTCTAAAATGAGAGAAAATTAGGGAAAGTAATATGCCTAGAGTGTTCTTTACTTTTAGAGTTCCAGAGCTGGCTTTAGTATTTATGTACTTGGTTTTGAGTCTGCTTTAACCTGACTACTGTTGCTGTAAGTTTTCTTCCTAATGTGAGGTTATTAAAATGGAAGCGAACTAACTCCTGTTTGGTTCTGTTCTTTTCCGTTCTGATCTACTTGTATTCTATCCCAGCCTAATTTAGTTTCTATTCTTTTCTCAAGCCAAGAGTATATATAGTCACTACTTTAGAATCTTATCAACTCCTTGACTTGATTGTGTCAGGATGCTTTGTGCCACGAGAACAAAATAAGCAGCCGCATTGCTAAGTATCCTCAGATAATAATGAGTGCATTATTAAAGATAATTACCATAAGAGTGTTGATATTACAGCATTATCTAAACAACTAGTGAAATAAGACAGGCTTCTGTATTTTAGCTTTTACTTGAAATAGTTTAACTAGAGTCTAGTCACTTTAACCAGGTGGCATGGATCTGTACTTCTCCCAGGAAGTGTAATTTCCTATTGTGTTCAGACATATTTTAGTTTAGCACTTATTTCATCATTCATTCCTGCTCTTCTTGGTATTTCACATTATTTTGAACAATTAATTGATTTATAATTGCTGCTTTTTTTTTTTTTTTTTTTGTGANTATTTGCTTTTTGAAATAAATCTCCCCCTTTAAAATATGAGTCATTTTCTTTTCTAGTAGTAAGTAAAATCATCATTAGCCTTGTCCTTATTAACTTGTTATTAAGAAATAAATTGAAATTTCATGCATTCTTCTTAAATGTTAATAGAAAATACAAAAATAAAAAATGTTGTTTGAAAATGGAACACATTGGTAGCACCTGTCTCAACCATCTAGTGTTGTGCAAATCTACTACGTGGATGAAGTGATGCCAGCACGTAGCTTGGAGGACATTGACGCAGAACACACACTAGCAAATTTGTGTAAATGAACCCTGTACTCAATCAGTCAATATCGAGATCCAAAGAAAAATTCCCCAAAGACCTAGGACAGGTGAATAACTTGTTTAACTTTTTTGAAAATTTTATTGGAAAGGAAGTATTAAGCTAGAAAATGTCATTACACAGTGCAAATGACATAATTTGACAAGGGTGTAAGCAAGTGGTAGCAAGTTTCCAACATCCAGTACCCTTTGGACCAGACTAGATCATCATCTAGTTACTAAGTATAAAGTTCAAAGCATTTGGAAAGAGAATGACATTGTAGAAACATTGAAATACTACATAATACATTAGTTCAAATTTATGACTAAAATATCTTTCGGTTAAGCCAGAGGTTTTTCTACAGCTGCCCTGACACAGAGGCACAAGTGCACACAAGGTCAATGTTGTAGTACAAAAATCCCTGAAGGAACAATTTCAATTGCATAATGTCACTATGCAGGGCAAGAAGAGACCCACATGCTAGATATTTGTAAAATTAGGTTGACAAATGCAACGTGGAAAGAACTCTAAATCTCTGTTATGACAAATCAAAACTGTGTTTGGGGTGAGATAGAAAAGCAGAATCCTGTGCACCACCAGCAGCTTTCTAATGCGTTGGTCGTCCTTGTGAGTCTGCTGATTACCAAAACACAGTTACACAAACAAAACTACCATTACATTGGCTAAGGCTATGAGTGACCCAGACAAGTCCTGAAACCTGCACTGCCACATCGATGCAAGTTTATGGGCTTCTGTTAGCAAGTCAAAATCATACATACCAAGTTAAACACAGAACAGAATTTTAGCAAGACAGAGAACAACCAAATAGATTCTTCACTGAGACTGTAGTCGATCACTGGAACAGGCTTCCCAGGGAAGTGGTCAAGCCTGTCAGAGTTCAAGGAGTGTCTGGACTATACTCTTCATCATATGATTTAATTTTAAGTAGTCCTGCAAGGAGCACAGAGTTCCTTGATGATGCCAATGAGTCCCTTCCAACTTAAGATACTCTATAAAAATATTAAAATAATTTAAATTAGAAAATTGGAAATTTTTACTTCTCTATTCAACATTTTAAGCTCTTCATTGGGAAACAAATCTTTCAAGTATTCAGACTCCAGCTAAAGCAGATAATTTTTAAATAACAAGAAAACCACAACCTGGCATCATTCCTCTCCTTTCCTCTCCTATGAAGTGAAGCTGAGTACCTCTCCCTTTTGTTCCTCTTTTTTCTGCTTAGGGTTGCTCAGACCATTTTCTTTTTGACAGAACGTTGTTTTTCCTTAGGTAACATTTCCCATTAGAAGCTCTTTAGCGTTGCTCCCTATCATTTGTCTGCATTTTGCTCATACAGAAATGGTATTTACTACAGTTGGTTGTGGTGGGTTTACATGCTTTTTGAAAGTGTAGCAATAACTAGACTATCTACACTTAGACCAAAAGTCATCTGGCAAGTGACAATAAAAATATTACATTGGTTGTTGTCAGTATCTCCATTTTGGCATATTTTTAATTGTACCTGCAATATGCTTACCTGAAGATTAGAGGCAGGCAAGCAAAAAATTAATTTGAAATATTACTCGTGGTTATGCTTTAGACAGTGATGCAGTGATTATAATATCAGGCAAACAGCCAGAACACTATGTTCCCTTCTTTGGTCATGTATTTTATGATAAATATCTTCCAGTTAATTCAATATGTTTTTTTTTTCCAATAAATCTGGGGGTTTATGTCTACACTACCAGTAAGTGAAGCAACATCAAAGATCTCTAATCTTTAATTTGGTAATTGTTGCTAGAGAAGTAAGTTAAATTATCTAGAACTGCTTGGAAGAATCTCTACATTACATAAATTACAGGAATATAAAAAAATATTAATTATCTTTTCTTTCTTATCTATCTGTTCTACATCATTCTTTTTAAAATAATTGATCATTATTTCATCATGCATTTTGAGTAGGACTGATATCTTCTGCAGTAGTAGAAATAATAAATAATAACAGCACAGGAAGGATCCAAAAATTAGCTGGCAGTTTTAATCATTTTGAAGGCCAGAACACTTTGCGAGACATAAAATTTCATCCAGTGATTTCCGTGGTATTTCTGAGATTTAAGGTTTGACTTCAAACACTTCAAACGGTATCTTTTAAAAAAGACATATACTTTGAATTAAACATTTCGAGTAAGACCAAGCCCGTCATACAAGATTTGTTCCAGCAACTAATTCCGTATGCTTAAAAGTTCAACTTTATTTGGTAAATCTGTCTAACTATAGTTCTTAAACTGTGGATTTTTAGCTGCTGTACTCATGTAGTACCATAATATGAATGGACTGTTAATAGACACTATTAAATTCCAGTTAATTAATCAAATAAATAAAATATCTCAAAATAAAAAAAGCTTCCTAAAATTCATGTGTTTGGATAGTTCCTTTTTTTTATATCCCCCGGTTTTCCACACTCTCTATGATGTCTGGGACACAATGCACTATTCCATTAATGGCTCCTCTACCATGAGCAACGCAGAGGTTTTACTATTTAACATCAGCATAAGTGTTACTAATTTCCTGCTTTATTTATTATTTTCCTGTTCAGATTTAAAAGTACCTCACAATTTCATCATGGTATTGAAGACAAAACTCACCTCCAGTTATTGCTCTCCTTGATACAGCTTGCCATTCCATGATCTCATTCTTATTCTTCTTTTCATTCTTTAATCCCAGCAGCAATTTTTCTTGTTTCCAATTATTTCACTTTATTGAATGGTGCTGATTGTTCCACTAGCCCTGTATGATTCATCTGTTCATATTTTTATGCTTAATTTTGCTATTTACTCAGTAACAATGAGATAAACAACTCCTTAATATATAGGTAGGGTTAGTTACTGCTCAAGATGAAGGAACAGGATGGTCTCTAAGGTCTGAAGACTGTGGGTTTGGGATATACTAACAGACAATGGAGATGTTGTTTACTCCGGAATTGAAGAATATTAGCCCACAGATATTCTCCATTGGATATGTGCAGGCATAAATGACCATCAAAAATTGAAGGCAAGCATGGAATTAGACATTGTCAATTTTATGTCATCTCTTCTACAGCTATATTTTTAAAATATTTTTCTTCAAAAATCATGTAAGGCTAAAAACCAAAATTACTAGAATTGTTTTAATAGCAAAACTCTTATTGTATTCACAAGCTGATGTGGAAGTATCATCCTTATGAAGTATTTATGGACATGTTTTATTTATAGAATTCTCTGACAGTTATATCATGCAGAGTACTGAAAAGATGGCAAGGAATTTTTACATTTTATAAAAATGTAGCCCTTAAGACAAAGTCATTATGCCTTTCTAAAATTGATAAAGAACATAATAAACTCTAGCACCTGCTCATTTTCTTAAAGAAACATCAATTTATCTTAATATTATTCAGTTGTACAAGTGAGAAATATGCATTTGGAGGACACAAGACAATCCTAACTTCTTTTAACAGATGCTTCATGCTTTAGTGTTTTAAATTATGTATGATGCATGAATGTTTCTTTTCATTAATGTGCAAATTGGAACTGAAATTTTGCACAAGTTTTGTGTGTCCTATATCCCAAGGAATATGGCCAATTAAAATGTGATTTTTTTTTTTAATCCGCATAAAAACAAACATGCATTGGATGCTGTTCATTAGAATGTCAGTGCTTTCAGCAGATCGCACTTTCCCGCACAGCACGTACTTTTAATGTGGCCATTCCTAATTTCTGTCTGAAATGTTGCTGCCTACTCACTCGTAACCTAGGGCAAGATTTAGTTTTCTAGAGCATCAATGTCAAGTTCTGTTCCTTCCTCTGATTTTAAAATCTGAGCCCATTAAAGATCTGTTCCCTTGCAGGAAAAAGAGAAACAACAACAAAACAAAAAAATACGCCACAAAGCAACGAAACAACACACACACACTAATTTGGTTAAAAGCAGCTCTTCTGAGCAACATTCACAACGGATGTTAAAATTTTCTCCTGTGGTCTGAAACCCATTTAGGTCAGCGTTAACAGTATCTGTCACTAACAGATCATTCACACCTGCAGTTGCTATCATGTAAGTAATTAAAAACTAACAAGAAGTCCAATTATTATGAAGTTATCATGCACATTTTCAGCTAATAGGACATTTCAGCATGTAGGCAGACTTTTTTTTAAATGGTTAAATAATTAGTTTGTGAAAGGGAAGACAGTTACCAAAAGCCAGTTCTTATCAACAAGAAAACCTTTAACCCTAGTTTAACATTATTTCACAGCTATTTACCATTGCAAATTTTTGTAAAATTTAATAGCACCTCCATAACTTCCTAAAACATGTTGAAGGCATGCCTCATGGTGTCAGTTCTATTTTCACTGAAACTGTAGTTATTAAATGAGAACTACTAAATAATTGCTGTTCTGTTCAGTGAATATTTTTCTCTTTTGTGGTGAAGTTTAGTACATACTTACATCCAGTCATGTACTCGTTTTCTGGTGTTACGGCCATTCTGTAACCTAAGTTTTATTCTTAAGAAGATAAAACATAATAATTTCCATTTATACTTATTGCAAGCTAACAATAATTGTTACAATATATTAGTTGACTTTAATCTTAAAGATCTTGCAGAAAAATACTCATTAAAAGCATTTTTTCTCAGCATCAATAGTCCCCATAACAAAGTATATAATACCAATATGTTTCAGGACTAGAATTCTTATTTGTTTATTCCTATATGACTTTCATAGTCAATATACACTATTTGGCTTTGAGATCTCAAAAGCTTGCTCTCTAAAAGATCAGATAATTGCTTCCTCTTAAGAATTAAAGTATACTTTCTATTAGCTGAAATTAAAAGAGGAGAATGTATTTTAAAAAGTCTAATATAAAGCCTGTTAAAATCAATAAAAGAACATCCCATAATTCCATGTGCACTTTATCATGCCTCTGCTCTTTTTTATCTAGGGCTTTTACACTTCTTGCCACCTAGCACAAAACACAACCTTGAGTTACACATCTAGAAGTAGTTATGCAATACACAGAAATATTGAACATCCAACACAGAGGTTCTTAAAGGGCAATACACACATTATTTTAATTAAAAGGCAATTCAACGAATTGAGGATGGAAGGGAAAGGCAAGACAATAAAAGCCTTGGATGTGCCAGCCTGATGAATGACCAAGGCATACTGAATGCTACTGACTAAGCTGAAGAGTAGGAAATAAAGACCAGCAACAAAAAAAACCAGATTTGTATATTCCAGTTTAGTAACAGACATGAATTTCCACGACACCCTTTGCTCGGCATTTACAGTTATGAATGACTACTTGTGCACAATGGATTAGTGCTGGGGTTTTTCAGACATTGTATTCACTCTGTTTCGCAGTTCGGAAACAGTAATTTAAGCTACTCAGTATAAATCTGTGGTCAAAGGCAGAATGCCAAAACATCTCTGCAGTTTGTCAGTTCAGTATTTATCTGATAGGTTCAGATTTCATAGTAATTATGATATAAGGATTGTACTCAAAACAATACCTCTGAATAAACAATAAACCACAGCTTCGGTAAGTGAAGGAAAGGATGCAAGCTGGTGTTTGCATTCAAAGTCTGAAAATTTGAGTTTTGCCAGTGAAGATGTCACATTTAAACAGCGTTCCCCATAGGTCTGGTTGGTGAAAAGTCACAGACACTGATCTCAAGATTGCAGTGACACAGGTAAGGTCCCCAGTCCCATTTAAGAAAGTTCTGGCAACTCCTACTTTGTGAATCCTTCTCATCCGTTGACTGTTGGACACTGAAATAGTAGGCACAGTCGATTCCTAGAAAAATTTCTGTGTACAACCCAGCACAGTCATAGGCACCAAAAGGGTTTTCTAGCAACAAGGAAGATCTTCTTAATTTTAATTTTTTCTATCAATTGTTTACATATTGGCTTAAACAAAATATATGCTGACAGTCAGTAAAATATTTGTTTAAATACAGAACAACATTTAGAAACCCATCTCATTCAAGAATTCCACTCCTCCAAAAATTTAATTTTTCTTCCTATGATTTTTCTTGGCTTGTATATGAATATGCAAGATGATATAGAATTTTATCTGTGAATTCATAAAATCACCATGCTGGTGTCAGCCGGGATAGAGTTAATTTCCTTCACACTGGCTGGCAGGGGGCTATGTTTTGGATTTCTGCTGAACACAAACTATTTCTATGAACTATATCTTGCAGAAAAAAAATTCTGGCCTAGAAAAGTGATTTTTTTAAATGACAGACATTTTGTATAGGAAAACAATTTTCTGTACTAAAATTCAGCAGATCATTTCAGTTTTCAACACAATTTACTTCATTTTTGGAATACACTCAATCTGAGCATTCATGCATGCTGGAAATGAAGATGGCAGGCAGGACAGCAGGCTGAAGCACTGCACAGTATGCATTATCTAAGGGAGTATACAGAGCTCGCACTCACTTTGTGTAATCAGTGGTCCAGGATGTCCTGAAAAGGTCATGTAAACACATGTGGGCAAAAAACAGGCACTTCAAAAATACAGTTATGAAAATGTGAATTTAGAAATAAGGCAGCAGGCTGATGGGCTTTAACTTGTCATATACAATAGCTGCAGCCAGCTAACTAAGACTAAACCATGTCACACTGAAGCTTCCTGTGAAAATAGCACCTACATTTGTTCTAATTTTTTTCACTAGTTGATAGACGTTCCATAGGTACAAAGATATAAATTTATTGAATAGTAACAACATTTATTTTGGATGCAGGACTATATGTTAACAAATTTTGAGAGCAGAGATAAGCAAAATGTCTTCTTAGACATTTTATTGAAGACTTCAATAAGAAAATGTTATAGGAGCTTGTCTTCAAAAATACTAAAAAATGGAGGTTGAAACATTGAATTGGACTTGAACCTGTGACTCCTATATCCAATGCAAACATCCAAAAAAATTGAGAAGCTGGGAATATTTGAGTTTTGAAAATATATTTTGCTTTCTGTGTAGTGATCCCATTACTATTTTCCTCTAAAGCTGACTGGAGCAGTCCAAGCAAGTAAGAAGGAAGTCTGTGCTTAATCTGCAGTTCCCAATAAAACTTATAGTGCACTGGGTACCTCACCTCTTATTGCTGTTAATGCCCTCTTCAGGTGTGCAGTGAGCATGATGGAGAGCACTGAGGGTCTCCAGTTCCAGACATTTTATGCATCTCAAATGCTGGGCAGAACCTGAACAAGAGTTCTCAAGATCTAAATTTTAAAACTCATTGGAAATTAAAACATGCATTCACAGAATATTTTGGGACCTAACAACCCATGTATTTCAATAGGACTGAGTCACTGTATATTTCACACACATTCTTCAGATTCTTTTGCATTAAGGTAGCAAAATATTTGGGAGAGAAACACTCACTGCTTAATCTTGCCCTCTTCGTTGAGTTTTTATTTCTCTATTGCTAAGTAGCCCTGAGGCTAAATGGCTCTTTAAACCAACGTTCAACATTTTTCCTCCAGGGATTTGCATTAATTCTATTTAATACTAACATTTACATATTAATCTACAATTTAGCGTTCTGCAATTTTTTTACTAGTACATCGTCTTTGAACTAATAAATCAATATTTTAATAGATTTTAATATATATGCCTAATCTCCAAAATCTGAGCAAATTTATGAGAAATTACTATGGTTCATTTATAAAAGGAACATTTATGCAGGGCACTCAGCTATTGTTTTTCAGCACAGCTCCTCAGAAAGCACATTTTTGATAATAACTCCTTTAATGCTTTTATATATTTACATTGATGTCACGAGATTTTAGGGTTATGAAATGTACAAAGAGTTTAGAAAATGTTTGGGGAGGAGATTCTAACACACAGATTCCCCAAATACTGTAAGAAGCCGCTGTGGAAAGATGAAATAAGAAAACCATGCAGTGAAAACATCTGGCCCAACTGTAAGGAAGAACTCTGAAAGATTCCCCAAAGGACTTCTGTGCTGGCTTACAGACTTGCGGTTAAAGTATGGACTGTGATGAAATACACACACCAAGAAATTTTGCTCAAAACTCTCTGCAGAAAACATAGTATGTTAAAATAAAATAGGTAAGTTATTAATTTTTATTTTGTTTCAACGAATAGATCTTCAAAGAGAAAAAGTATCTCTCATGTCCAGTGCATTCATCCTACAACTCTGCAGACCATAACCAAATGTACAAATTTGGCAAAGACATTAAATTCAAGTATATCATAAATATGCAATCTATTATTTGCAAAGGAGCTTTGTCATAAATTCGTGTTGAGACAGCCTTCAACGATTACTAGAAACTTACTTTAGGCTTCAGGTCATTTTAGTTCAAGGTGATACATTTGAGATAACTTGCTTTATCTCCTTGTAACACGCACTTTTTCTCCAGAACATGCTAACGGTGTTATAATTTTAATTCTGCAGGTGTTCAAATTTACCTCTATGTAAAGGGCTCAGCAAAAGAATAATGCACTTGAATTAAGTTTTATGTGTCTTTTAAAAGGTATTCGTGTTATTTCTCAGAACAGTTACAATATTCAGCTCTTTTTCTGTGTGTGCTGGTTAGCGCATATATTCATAATTGCTATTGGCATTTGCAGTAATTATAATACTCATTAAAAGAAAGGCTATTTAGCATTTAACGTAAAATGGTGGGTTTAAGCAATTTTTTTTTTTTTAGGAGTCCTATACCCTTGCAATGACATTCTTTTTTTTTATTCTGGTATGCAACAGAACTATGCTCTTCACAAGGTTATTCTTCCCTCTTTTTCTGTGTTTCGATTTCTTCAACTTGACATGAGCCTCCTTGCAGAATACCACATAGTGAAAGTGTTAGACTGAGATTTGACATGTGGCATCACATAATAAGTGTCTTCATGAGCATCAGGCACTTGAAAGCTGTATCCTCCTAGAAATGCTGAGTTTTATCACAAGAACAATTATCTGTAACATGGCAACTTGGACGTGGTTACATGACCTGAAGCTTACTCTCTTAAAGATTACCTTCTACTGTGTTTCATCAAAATCAAGTTTTACAAAAAGAGTAATCAGTAGAAAAAAAAGCCAAAATACACAAGTATGAAATTCATGCATGGGAAGAGAAGGAAAAGGAGCATTTCAGCTACAGCTCTGCTTATACACATCAGCGAGGCTAACTGAACACTGCTGTGATTACATCTAAGACAAAGTTCATTTTTGCGGTAGGCGGGAGCAAGTGTGGCTAAGGCCCAGATGTTATTCTGNTATTATCTCACATCACTGACGGGGGCAGCGCAAAAGGGAATCTTCATTTCCAGGGAGAAGGGGCTCCTTCCAGTCAAGCAAGCGTAGCGGACAAGCAGTGGGGTAATGCTTTTTTGGGTGGTATGGCTTTGGCTGGGTCAGGTGCCACACTCCCTTTTTTTGTACAATTTTGTTATAAATATTGTTGCTGTTGTTGTTTGTTTTCTTATCTCAATGTCTCTAGTAAATTGTTTTATCACAACCTGTGATCTCTGCCTTTTGTGCCTCCAATTCTCCTCTCCGATCCACTGCAGCAGAGGAGGAAGGGGAAAGGGAGGGCGGGGAGCGAGCGGCATGTGATTTGGAAAGTCTCGGTGGGAGCACTGAACTGGGGAAACCATTCCTAAACCACAACAAATGTAAAAGTCAGAAAGTCATTTCTGAATTTAGGAAGCCAGAAGGCAAAGATTTAATTAAAATAACTTCTACTTCTGTGTCATATTTTAGTATGGAAAGTCCTAATAGCATTCAAATCTTTTTTTGATTCGAATTTTTACTGAGTTTTCATGTCTCATCTTTGATCAGCACAGACTTCACTCTATCTGCTAGGTAGGTAGAGCTATAGCATGAGACAGAATGAAACATACAGTATCAGAAAAAAGATTTATTACTATGATCCCAGAGAAGGTGCAATTTGCATATGAAAGGAAAAAATAAGGCAAGTTTTACGTTACTTACTGTTTGTTTTCTTTTTGAATGCCCAGAGAGAGTTGATTTTCAGAAGATCTTTACCATTTATGTTCGTTGTAATCTGACGGTGTAAATAGTAAGGTAGCTCAGACAAAGAAGACACAAAACAGCCATGTTACTTGAGTAAGAGAAGAGCAATTTATTAACTGCAACATCACACTTCAAGGGAATCTTTGTTTATATGAAAGACTTAAACCTACACAATGTGTGTAACAAAACAGTTCTAATATAGAAGTGGGAAACATCCTTGAAGGACATAGGAAAAAGCACAATGAAGAAAATATAGAGCAGGAAGTGTGCTAGGTGTGGCCATTTAAATTCAGCTGAAAGGGAAGGTATGATTTTCTGATAACAATGAGGAACTTCCCACTCATTCCATCTGATGAAAGTCAAAGTAAAGATATAGCCAAGACATCATCAGCCAGCTACAAACCAAGATTTTTTGCGGCTTAACTCAAGCCTTGGTTTAACTCAAGGACTATTTGGCCCCTCAGGGAATAATGGTGACAGCTGCAACGGTGGTCTGTGAATAGCAATATTTTACCTTTCAACAAGATTTCTAGTTTTACTGCAAAAAACTTTTTGTTGTCCTACAACAAAACAAAATTTCTCCTTTATTTCAAGAACCGAATCACTCTGTCCACTTAGAAAGTTGGCACTTAAGAAAAAGTCATGGCATCCCAGCAAGGAAGATATAAAGAAGCACATAAAGTGACTCTGTACCATGAACAGACACCATACTTGCTCCCTTTGGTACAAAGAAACGCTCCCGGACATCTCTGTATGACTTTACTTGTATATCAAAACCAGAGGGACAGACGACCAGACTTTTTCTGTATATTAGAGAATTTTACCCTCAATATAATGTTCTGGAACAAATAAATGCCATTAAAAGAAAAATGTGCAGCATACAGCCTTACTTTTGAGAATGATTGTTTCTGCAGCACTAACTTTCTGCTTATTTTCAATCAGCTTACACAGACAACAACAGTGGCAATAGCATGGGACAGAAGTTAAACTGTAACCCAACCCAAAAATAAGTATGAAACAGAAGCATGTTTAACCATTTGAGAAGAAGAAAAGCTAATGCATAAAACATCTTGTGAATCAGTAGAAAATTATATACATATAATATCTTACATATATATCTTACAAAACTGATCCTAATAACCGATTCACTGAGATACCAGGTCGCTAACAGAACTTGGGGCAAAGGTCAGGAAAAGATGATTAGGAAGATGGAGAGTATTGGCAAAAAAGTGTCCCTGACTCAGTAAGTGAAGAATCAGGCCAGGCTGGAGAGTAAACAGGAGTCTGACAATATGAAGAAAAGGCTACTCTGAAACAAAAGACTTTCAACATTACAGGTCAGAGTTGAAAAAAAAAAAAAAAAAAAGAAAAATTT
>VZTA01029726.1:71501-102928 GCA_013398855.1 Mohoua ochrocephala
TTGGCTTCACAGTGATTGCCAAAAGAGTATGTTGACAATAGATGGAAGAAATGCAATGGATTCCACAATCTTGCAAGAGTTTGCAAATCCTCAAAGAGTGTATGAAGCAGGGATTATGAAAATAGGTTATGCTTTGAGTGCACTCAGCAAGCATAAGCCAAAGGGACTGTGAATGTACCTATAAATCCTTAGGGATTTCTGTAGGAATCCTTGCAGAAGGTTAGTAATACAGTGTGCTTAACAACACCCTTGTTGTTTTACAGTGTAAGCTTGCAATATTTCCTTTAATAATTTTAATGTGACTTTTAAGAACGCTGAATCCAATTAAAAAGTATGTATTTAATGGCCAGTCTTTCTCTCATACTAAGCAAAAGAAATAGAATTTGCAATGTTCTTTAGAAACTCAAGAAATCAATAAAGTGAAGCAAAATAAAGATAAAAAATAAAACTATTAGCACAGTCCAGGAGAAAAATCACATACAAAGATAGTAAAACTGAAATATTTTGTATGACATAAGTACTGAAAAAAGACTGAGGAAGGATGTGGAAAATTGCTCTTAGAATCTGCGTCACCTGTATAGTGACTTAGGGCAAGAGTCATTTTAGTGGGATTTGACAGGGGTGTAAAATGTAAGATGCAGATGGTAATTATTCTGCTCTACTTGGCACTGGTGAGGTTTCAGTCGGAATGGTGCTTTTTTGGTCACTGAACTATAAGGAAAAATGTAGACAAAATTGGAATCCAGAATGTGGTGGCAGAAATATTTAGAAGCTTTGAAAATTATCCACAAAGCAAACACAAACCCCCAAAAAATTGCCTTAATTTGGTCTTGAAAGGATTGATAAAAAAAACCAGATAACAGCCTTCAGACATTTTAAAGGAAGTATGTCTTTTCCCACAGAGAGTGTTCAGAGAATAGCATGCTTAAATGACAAGGTGTTCTTCCCGTATATGTCCAAAAAAAGTTTTCACCTGGGTCAAAAATGTTTAGGTCTGTGGATAAGATATTTGATAGAACAATAAAAGAAGTTGTGATTCTGCACGTCTAGCACTATATACATATATATCAGTTCTAATGAGAGGCTTGAAATTCAAAGTGAATGAAGATTCAATAGGATCAATGTGTATCTCCAACAGTGTTCCTCCAGGCTATATCAATATTTCACTTCCGTTGCTTGTAAGGCTGAAACAGTGAACTGATGACTATGAAGTGATCTTGGTGTGAAAGCTACTCTGGTCTTATCTGCTAACCTATGGCAAGAATGTTTTACTTTTTTTTGCAATCACAGTAAAACAAGAGATTCCTCTATAAATTCCAGTGCTATTCACCATCACAATGTCTTCGAACTTCTTTCTTAGCTGCTAAATTGTAACCAAAATTCCAAGATTTTGCAAATGGTTTTCATAACCAGTCATTCTGTGATTCATTACACTAATGAAAGTGACAGTGAAATATTTGCTTCAGCTTTTTACATGACTGTAGAGTGCCAATATTTTTCAGCCACAATGTTTGAAAGGTTTTAGATGTGTCAAAGCAGTTTCAAAGCTGTTTTCTCTTTCAACATGGAGCTGAAGCTTATGCATAAGACTAATTTTTTTTCAGCTGTATTATAAACCATTGCACCTTTTTCTTGCTTTACTAGATCAAGTTTATTAAGTCACAAGAAAACACCAGAGAGGTAAGTAACCTGTTTCGCTTTTATACAAAGTTTTAATAAAGCATTCATATGATATTTTTAATAAAAGTTCAGGGAAGTGACTTGCATTTCTGAACACTTCAGAAAAATTGACAACTATTTTCGATAGCCAGCTCTTATTAGAATGCAAAACAAACCACCATGTTCACAATCCAGATCATCACAGAACATTGAAAATACACGTGACTTCCTCTGTCAAGCTTTGATAAGGCCAATTTCTTTTCATGGCAGCATTCAAAACACTTTTTATATAGCCTGTTGTTTTCTCTTCGCCTGTGGGTGGGTTTGTTTGTGAATACTCCAAAGATCTCAGGAAATAGAAGTGACCATCTTTTTAATACAGAAAGGCTTCTTTTCACTGACTCATCCTAGTCCATACAATTTTTCTGTATAAAAATTATCCACACTGTATATAAATATGCCTATATCTGTAGGACAAGGGTGACAAAACAAACAACTTCCAATGGTTCACATTCTAATTCTTATTTAAATTAATGTACAAAATTATTGGCAGTTAAACCTCTCTAGTGTCGTCTAGCTGCAAAGTAAAATGGAGGTTATTTTAACAGTAACCAAAGTCAATATGTGTTTGGCTAGGTCTTGAAAATATTTTATATTTGTATTATTTAAAAGAGCTATTAATTTAGCTTGCTTGAATACAGTTCTTTATCCACCACAAGAACTTCCTCTTTTCTCCTGCAAGGTAGTTTCTGGTCTCCTGTGTTTTTGTGATTTTTTTCTAATATTCATAATTTGGTGGCTCATACAAAGAGATTATTTGAGCACATCTGTATTCACAGGAGCAGCTGAATGGAAAATTTTACTTCCTGTTTTCATTTTTTCCAGTTGATTTATGCTTGAAGGAATTTTCCCTATTGACTTTGAAATGAAGGTGCCTTCTTTCAAGGTGGTGTCAAAGATTAAATGGTTTCATTTTTCCATTAGCAAATACTTTGTAACACAGCTTTGAAATTATTGTTCATCAGTTGACACAGTCTAAATAAAGCCCATTTAAACATAATTTGGTCTATGTGAGCTAGTTTTCTTTTAGGGTTTGCATACCATTCATCCTTTTACTTTTAATGATAATAGAATTTGAAACATTATTTCAGGTCTTTTTCTTTTTCTGAATAGTACTTACAGCTAAGAGTTCACTGCTAAAAGATAGTAAAAGTGAATTTTTTTCCTTCACTGCTCCTTTGTTTAGGCGCTGGCCCACTGTTAGTCACAAGATGCACAAGCACAGTTTTTGGTAGCTAATCTACTGGACATGACTTAAAGCTGACAGGAAATAATCATAACAAGAAATTTATAATTATGTATTGGAATACAAAGAATTATGTCCACTACTATGATGTCATTGGTGCCAGACAAATAAAAAATAAGTAGCTGAAAGTGTAGAAAACCATGGCTATGGACTCTTTGGTACTAAGCAATTCCTTAACTGCACCTCAAACCTGTAGCAAAACAGTGGTCTAGGCTCAAAGCTGTGGCAATTGTGTGATGAAACTAGGAATTTCTTCTCTTATCATTAGTGGAATTGAGATGTTCCACTGACTTTCCCCTCATTTATCCCAGCAGCTGTCTTTTTCTTAAACCAAAAATTAACAACTTTTTGGATATCTCTTCTGAACCACAGAGGTGCATAAAGGGTCATTTTTAAAATTGCAGGACATACTTATACAAATCTTAGATGTGATTGAACAGCAGAAGTACAGGACACCTTGTACAGTTTCAGATACTTAAATTTTTATTGATCTTCTACAGATTCATAAGAAATAGTCCATGGATTTTCCAGATTAGTTAACAACAATTTGAAAACTACAGGACTGTATGAACCTTTAAAGCACCCTCCATGTCTACTCTTTTATAACTCTATTTTTAATGTTCCTCTGAGTTAGTTTTACTGGAGGATGTTATAGCAAAAAAACGTGACTGCTTGCAAATCAAAACTGGTTTTGCATTATATGGTGGGTTTAATAGAGTAATGTCTAAGAATAAGCTGTAGATTAATCCACATGACTTCAAATAATATGCCATGAAGTCTGGGCTTAGACATATAACCTACACAGTATGGGCTACTGGTAATCAGTGTCAAAATAATAAACATATATTGAAAGTCTGCAGGGTGAAGTAGTAAGGTAGGTAGTATCATTACCTTGCAGGAAGAGTACCAAAGAATCACTGATTGACAACTGCAGACATTTTATCTAACAGACTTTAGAGATCAAGAACACCTGTAATGTGAGAATTGTGTTAGCTGGACTGGAAATTTACAGATGTTTAAAAACACAACTGAAGACAAACAGAAGTGGTATTATAACGTGGAGTGCCAGAAGCTGCCACACACATTATTTATAGTCAGTATGAGGCACAACATCAGTATTGCCACATGAAGTTGCCCAGCTGCCTTATGAAATGGCTACCAAAAAAGCACATAATAAGGAGAAACAAAGGGTGCTGAGAAGCTGTATCGTGTGCCACTCACTTTTATTGGGCTTTATTTTCTCTCTCTTTTATTATTATGACCTTTTAAAATTTTTTTCCAATTGTTAAATTATTCTTATCTCAAGCCATGAGTTTCACTTTTTTTTTTTTTGCCTGAGTCTCCATCCTGGCCCACCAGAGTGGGGAATAAGCAAGCAAGGCAGCTGCATGGTACTTAGTTGCCAGTTGGGGTTAAGCCACAACAGTGCTTCAGTTTCCAAGAAGCAGGAAAAAAGTCTCCGGGTAATGGCAGTATCACATCTGTTGCCATACATTCTTATAGAAATCCATAAAAATAATATACTTTGCATTATGCAAGTGGCTATTATTGCCCAACATTGCAGAAATCCATTAAATATTTCTATGATTACTACATATCACACAAATCATAGCTACACAGTCAATTACATAGTTTCTTCCATGGAAGAAACTCTTACGGGGGACTAACACTTTCTTCTGCAGTTCTAATACACAGATTGGCAAAATACTGCTAAAAAATTCAGTAATTACTATTTGTAGAAAATAAGCACTGATTTCTTAGGACTTCTCAGTACAAAAAACCATTTGAACAATTTTATGACCAAATTATGTGTGAAACTCTCATTGCAAGCATCAACCTATGCGAAATCCCAGGCATTATATCTATATATGTGTGTGTGTGTGTGTGTGTGTGTGTGTGTGTGTGTATTTATATATATTTTTGTATATGTGTTTGCATATACAGTCATACATCTAAACATAGCTGACAAAACTCTGTGTGTATATATATATTATTCATGTGTACCTCATATATCCATTTTTATACCTAAATTAACATTTTTTTAAATTTGTCAGTTTAATTACAAACAATGAAGGAATTAACTTATTTCTATCTGAAATTTCTAGCTTCTTTCTCTATGCCATGCAATGTACAGACATTGATTCCACTATGTCTGTGGCATCCAGAATGTTTTCCATTCACTGCAAAATAGCCATCCTTATAATTTTTTTTAAAAATCAAGGTCAAGACCAAGTTGGAATCTATCAAGTTCTAAGACAGTTATACTTCCACGGTGACAACTTAGAGAATTCTTACTCACTTCAGTAGTTGAAGAAACATCATATACCATGGAGAGTAATAGGTATGTCCCATCTCTAAGAGTCATAGTGAAGAAAGCGTCTTAAATTTCATAGGTTAGGATATTTGAGGAGTAATGGAGAACAGGGAATGGCAGGAACATGTAATTCTGTCACTGAGTTAACCAAAACACAATGGAATTCTTATTTTCTTGGCACTCACCCCTTATCTCTTCAAGTCTGTGCTCTGCTACGCTTCATACTGTGTCTGCTTCTCAAGGCCTCTGCTATCATACAAGGCATATATTTCTCTGGGCCACACCAGTACTTTACAATCATAAATATCCAATTTTATGTAAAATAGCTACTTTATCTTTACAAAACTATGGTCGGACCACAAAAAAGAGAAATAAAAGTAAAATAAATTAGCTGTGGACCTTGTCAATTAAAGAAATTGCTTTCATGGAGAATTCAAGTAAAACAAAGCCACAAGAAGGTCAAGAAAAGTTCAGACAGAGCAAGTCTGACATGTCTCAGTCCTGAGGCTCTCAAATATCAGTAAAAAGTTTACTGATAGGCAATATGGCCCTGGATTCTGCAACACAAAATTTCGTCCTACTCTCTGCTTGTTTATTTCTGTTTCTACCCATTTGCCAAGTCTGTTTTATCTGATCCTTTTTCTCATGAATCATACATTGAGTAGGGGTAGCAATTTGCAGAAAGAATGTCATAGTGTATAAATATTTGTTTTTATCAACAAAGCTTATGGGTGTAACAATGTCAATCCAACATTCATTATGTTTGGTAGCACACTTTTAAAGCTATGTGCCATATGTTCCCTTCCATTAAAAGACGGGGAAATTCCACTAATCCAATGCAAATCAGAGTAGGGTATAATCATAGCAGCCTGCAAAAGGAAGGAAGGGACACCAGGTGAGAAGCGAATGCCATGAATATGTTGTATCTGTACAACATATTCATCCCATGGTAATAGCTCCTGGTGGATTGTCTAAAGAAAAAAATGTGGATAGCTGGAGAAGGAAGAAGGCATAAAATAACCTTGGGAGGCCAAAGTCTGTTATGTTAGTTTTACCACCAGTGTTGGAAAGACAGGGAAGGGTAGAAATTCAGAGCTTTTTTAGAGGTTAAGCAAACAATACAGGAATTTCTTTTGTTATTTTCCTTGCAACTCATTTCTTGAATACTTTTCCTGCTATGAGATCCTTCAGCTGTAGATCCACAGGGGGATTCCAAGACGATTCACCACAGCAGTTCTTAGTCTGGACTCAAATTATACAAAACTTCAATTTGACTTTGAAGTACAGAAATTTGCATGTGCTTTCACTGAAATTTTCTTGAAACCAATGAAATTCATTTTCCATGTAAAAAACCACTTTATTAGAAGTTTGAAGTGCTAACTTCATAAACTAGATGCTTAGAGGATATTCCTAATATACAATTTTACTGTATTTACTTTAGTTTCGTTTTTTTCTTAGGTTGTTTTTGTGGCCATTGAGAAGGTCATTCCTCTCTATCATGTTTTCCATTTCCATTTTTTAGCCATACCTTATTTCATTTTTGTCTTATCTAGACTCAACAAATGAAATTCTTCCTTTGATTCTTATAAATCCAAGTTTCTTCACATACTGCCTACACTACTGCAGGCTATTGTTTTGTGTTACTGCATTTGTAATATCTTAAATTAAATGGCATTCTAGGAAAAGAATCATTTACACTTAAAACAATAAAACAATATCTTCCTGCTAGCTTATGTAAGATTGCTTCTCTCCAAAATATTTAATATTGTGAAGAATATGGGTAGTTTCACAGGAAAACCAGTGAAATATGGTTTAAATCAAATTTACAGGTCCGTCTGTTCCTATGTGCTGAAAGACAAGCTGATGGGGAAACAGGCCAGCCTGGCTGAATAGAAATTTAACTGGAACTCAGGTTTAAAAATAGAAGAGTTTATGACCTATGATGGAAGAGGCAGGATGACTCAGAAGAACTCAGGAGGACTTAGAAGGATGTTGTGAGGTTGTGCAGGGAAAAAATTACAAGGGTGAAAGCCCAACTAGAATTTCATCTAGCTACTGCTATAAAAGATAATAAAAATGCTACTGTAAATAGCATTCACAACAAAAAGGAGGGCTCAGGACAATCTCCATACTTTATGGGATGGGGGAGGAAACATTGTGACAGATGAGGAAAAAGCTGAGGTACTCAATGCTTTCTTTGCCTCAGTCTTTAATACTAAGACCAGTTGTCATCAAGGTATCCAGCCCCGTGAGCTGGAAGACAGGGAGCAGGATGAAGCCCCCATAATCTAGGAGGGAGCGGTCAGTGACCTGCTACACCACTTAGACGTACACACGTGCATTGGGCCAGATGGGATGCAGCAAGGGTACTAAGGAGCTGGGGCACATGCTTAGAGTCACTTTCAATGGCCAGAAGGAGAATGAAGGGCCTGTCAGCATCATCCTCAGTGCTGGGGAAGGTCATGGAGAAGAACCCCTCGAATGCCATCACATAACACATGCAGGACAACCAGGGCATCAGGCCCAGCCAGCATGGGTTTGTGAAAGGCAGGTTCTCCTGGACCAACCTGATCAGCTTCTATGACAAAGTGACCCACTTAGCAGACAAGGGAAAGGCTGTGGATATTGTCTACCTGGACTTTGCTAATGCCTTTGACACTGTTTCCCATAGCATTCTCCTGGAGAAACTGGCTGGTCATGTCTTGGAGAGGTGCACTGGCTAAAAAATTGCCTGGATGTCCAGGCCCAGAGGGTGGTGGTGAAAGGAGTTAAATCCAGTTGGTGACCAGTTGCTAATGGTGTTCCCCAGGGATCAGTACTGAGTCCAGTCGTGTGTAATATCTTTATCAATGATATGGATGAGGGGATTGAGTATACCCTTAGAGCTGGCAGAGGACACCAAGCTGGGTGGAATTTTTGATCTGCTGGAGAGTCAGAAGGTTCTAGACAGGGATCTGGGCAGGCTGGGTCAGTGGGCTGAGGCCAAGCGCACGAGCTTCAACACACAAAGAGCCAGTCCTGCGCTCTGGTCACAAAAACTCCAGGCATCTCTACAGACAGAGTGGTTGGAAAGCTGATGGGCAGAAAAGGACCTGGGGGTGCTGGCTATCAGGTGGCTGAGCCTGAGCAGAGGCCATGATGACCCTGAGAGACTCTGACAGCACCAAAACATGTTCTCAACGCTGCTTTGTTTTTCATCCTCTCTCTTGACACTGCTAAACATTTTTCTGCTTCTGTTTGGTTTCTTTTTGAATTTTCTTAGCTGATTCCTTCATTATTTATAAAGTCCCCTGAAAATCCCTTGTTAGTGTATCCTTGTGTCATAGTTATTTATAGCTTCTGTTTTAGCATATTCACTTTTGGCAAACAGCATAAGAACAGAATGCTTTGGCTGCAGTATACAAACACAATGTGTAGATTTGCATTCCCATTGCATCACCTATTGTTTTCCAGGCCACTTTACCAAGAAGGGAGGATGTGCCTACAGCATGAACAGTATGAGCTGCTATTCCATAGGTGGCTCACGGTCCTTTTCAGGCCTGTTTTTCTCCAACTCATATTTTTCATTTTATTCCTCTTGAAATATTGCTCTTTTTAGTACTATTATTATTTTTTGTTTTAATTTTAAACCAGCCTTTAGTTTGTCAAGGTCATTGTGCATTCAATCCTGCCCTGCTTCTTGCTCTGGTATATAAAGTGACACACCCAGCTTAGTGTCATCCACAAACTTTATACAGAGGCTCCAAAGCACCCTCTCTTAAATGCCCAATGCACTTAATCAGGAAATGTTGAAAAAGAAACCATTTTTCAACCAAATGTATATCATTCTCCAATCAGTTTTACTTCCAGCTCTTATTTCCATAGTTTCAGGCAATTAACAGATAATTTTCAATACACTTTCTATATTTGCATCTGTGCAGTTTTTCACAGAACTCTTTTATTTAATACATTAGTTTGCTTCAATGCTATTTTTGCAAACAATGTATAAAAGAATTTTTACTGAAACAACTGACTGATTATAAAGTGCATATTTTGTTTGGCCTCTAACTGTACCAGGGTATGAATTAGAACAGCCTTTTTCACTAGCAGAAGATCTCATTATTTCTCTAATATTTTCCCATGAATCAGTATGTGCAATTGATGCTGATATGAAAGTAGAGATTGAGTCTCATTAAAGCTCTTGCTAAGAAATATTGGAAGAGTTTAATTATTTTCATTTAGGTTCCCTGAATAATAAAATCTCTCCAGATCATATTTCTCTTAAATATTTCAAACTCTGAGAAGTGAACCTGTTGTAATTTTTAGCCCTAATTAGAAGTTGGGGGATATTTTAGTGGTTTCCTGGTTCAGAAAATTTTTTAGTTACAAAATGGAATTAGGTTTTCTTTTTTTGCTTACATGTATGTGGAAAGCTATAAAATACTTGAGTAAATATAAAAGGGTTACTGATACTATAAAATTAGCATCGGTATTGCGTTATCATTCAAACTATCATTTGTTATTCTGATGTGCAAATTCCATGATAAGAATGGAGCTGAACAATAAATTGAAGCTGTTACTAATCATCTGTTACCTACGTTATGGACTAGATATAAATCTTCATAATGTTTTTTAAAATAAGACTTTTCAAACATACATAAATAAAAAATAAGAACTTATTATAATGCATTTCACTTGCAGCTGAATGCAGTACAGGAAAAAAGAGATTAAGACACAGCCATTCACCTAAGACTAGAAAAATGATAGTCCAAAATTGGGATAGCAATTTCCTGGATCAAACTAAATACTGATTTATATAGTCACACCTTCATATCTCCAACTGGCATTTCATTTGCTTCAGTGGAATATGGATACAATTACTATTCATAAAATAATATAAATAATAGAGTACATCAGCCTAGTTTTACAAAAAATGCTGGGTATAATTTAATATTTAAGTTTATCTATCTTTGCAATCATATTGTGTTAATGTCTATATTTATATATAATTGTTTCTTTGTATAGCTTTCATTCTTAAATATCGGGTACAGTATTGAGAAGAATAACACAAAAGAAGAAAAGTAAACCAAGTTTGCATTAGAAGCCATGTAAGAACAAGAGGTGAATGATAAATTATAATGACCCATGAATTAATCTAGATGAGTAGTAAAAATTTGTAATGAATTTTCCCATTAAAAGCATTTATTATCTGAGATTTTGAGAAACCAGATGATGTTAAAAAACCTTTTTAGTTTAACTAAATTTCTTATTTATTCTGATATTTTAAGTGTCATTGTAAACTATTTCATCTCCAAGAAATTTCAACCTGTAAAAGGATTGTACTTTGAGTTGTGATTTGCACCGAACATATAGAAAACATTATATTCAATGCAAGTTTAGTTAGTTGAACTAAAATTGTGTAAAGGGCAGAAAGAGTCTGGAGAGCTGAGACTTGAGTGTGTCACTGGCCTTGGTAAAAATATGACTGGAAATGCTCCTTGAAGGGGAAAAGGAAATCGGTCCTTATCAACAGAGAAAAAGTGTTGACATTTATCAGAACTTTGACTGAGAGGGTAAACTTTTGAAGACTTTTATTAAGTACATTATTTCCACTAGTTCCAGATTATGTTGTCCTCATCAAACTTATAGCTCTTGTAAATAGATAATTTTCTTCTTTCAGAGGAAGCTGGAAAAACTCTTCAAACTTTGTCCCTTTCCTTTAATTTGCATATGCAGCAGAAAGCAAGAGACTGAAGAAAAATCAGGGAACAGATATTTTCTCTTTGTTTCAATGAGAAATGTCGAGAATATTTCCTGCATTTTTTTTCATGTTGAAATACATACTAAATCATTAATTGTACATTCTTGTTTCTTTATGGCAAATTACCCAACAGTGTAACAGACTACAAATTGCACTATGTATTTGCAACTCATACCAAATGTTACTGAACTGAGAATTAGACTGAGAACAATAAACTGAGATGTAGGTCATTGCAAAGTGATAAACTCTGAGAACTCAACCTCTGATTTCCCATTTACCCTATAAAATAATGTTTAAAAATTGGCTGAATTTATTTATCTGAAACAAAATTTCTAACATGTGTAAGCAAGAGGGTGGGGGAAAAAATAAAATTATTAACTGTGCATTTTGAAAATTAGCCCTAAGTTTGGTATTGAGCAGGTTTTGACTTAACCTTTCAGGGACCCTCCCAATCATGCTGGATATTACTGCAATAGCCTTCAAATTATAATAAATGCCAGTCAAACATTTTCAGTGGTTAGTGGCCTGGAATTTGGTTGGGGTTTTTTTGTTTAATCTCAAGTAGAAACAGAGCAATGAACTAATCAACATCTGGACATATTAGCCATTTTTTTGTGAACTGTTTCAAGAATACCTATGTTGCGCTGATAATCCTCATATGAATAAACAGAATGAAAACAACAAGGGATTTTGCAAATAGGTTTCATATTAGACATTTTGGACTACAGTGAATGTTCACTAATTTTATGTCTCACCATAATACTTTGGTAGAACTTGAGTGACCTATGGTTAATTTTAAATTGTTCCTTGTGCTATGGGCACTGTTCTGTCAGGCGATTATAATTTTTTTTTCTAAAACCTTGGCAACACTTAATAAATGTTAGGCATCCGGAGAGGAAGTAGAAAAAAACTAGTGCAGGAATGACCAGGAATAACTGGGTAAATTTGGCATACCACCGCAGAATAATTTCCCAGAAAGAGCATCCTGAGAAAAATTCTCTTGTCAAGGTAATTATTTTCCTGCTTCCACCCATACACTTGAAAATTCAGTTCCTTGGCATCTTGAAAAGCTTGAAGTACTGTTTAATTTTTTTTTTGTTCTTTACATCTCTTCACTCATTCCTTACCAAATTCTCTGAAATGTATGACGTGGCTTGCAGTGCACTTGTTACAATTTATGCAAAATTCCAAAATTTACACATCTGTTCATAGGTACTCACTGAGGTATTTCTCTCCTATTCATCTGTCTGTCCACCACATTGCATATGTGATTGTATGTTTCCCTTTTATGCACAGTCTCTGTAAATAAATATTCATTTATTACGACTAATAATTCAGAGGTTTCATATTGGATGTGCAGATTTAACAGATTAAATTATTGTAATCTGGATACACTTGTGGGAGAAGAGAATTAAGAGGTCTTTAGGTTCACCTTTAGCCTCTCTCCCATTTCCTTACTATTGTGCTTGTACTTTTTGAGGAATGGAAGTGAGAGTGTCTGTCACTGCTCAACAGCCATGCCGCCTCTCTATTTCAGCGGTCCTTCAGCCCACCCAGTTCTGGTTTTGCCATGCAGTACACAGAGAAGACTGCCCTCTTCTAAATCACATTTGGGCTGCATTTGGTCTTGAAGGCACGTTTCTTAGCACAAGCGTCTCCAGAATGTTTTAATCTTAAAAGTTTTCCCTTTTAAACAACTAAAACTGGATAGATTGGCAGTTTGCTTGAAAGAACTCCCAGACTGAGCACATAGAATAACCCAGAAAAGAAATCTTCAAGCAAAATAGAAAGAAGTCCATGACTGATATCCACTGTCAGCAAATAGTTCAGTCGAAATTCAGATCGCTTAGCGCTGTCTATGTCAAAACCAATTATTTGAACTTCATTCTGTAGTAGGTAGCTGGCACAAATGGTTTTGTAACAATGTAATGTAATAATGTGCCAAGCAAAAAGTCCACTTTTAAGGCAGATGGTGCAGCAAGTGTAATTGCAGTTACCTGATGGATGCCCTGGTGTACATATGCTTTCTATCCAAAATTTATGTGATGATACTCTTAGGCACCGCCATTAGCATACAACAACTCATTGTACAGTATCACAATCAAAGAGAGAGAACTGAAAAGAAAAAAAATACCTGTCTTATTGAAGTACTGTTATGAAGAATGGATGTAGAATGTTCTGTTTACTAGAGATCTTTTACCACTGCAATGAATTTGCACAGGGATATGTAAGAGTGTTTTCTTGATCTGTCAGCACATTTTTAGACTTAATGCCAATAAGTAAAACAATTTACCCTGCAAATAAGTAAAGCTAAAATTATAAATTTTCTGCCAGGCAATAGGAAGATGACTAGTGTCTTCAGATGTTTTGATTAGACTATCCTCTCCTTCCGAACATTATTGGAGGTCTATTGTACAAAGCAATCCTTCACAGACACATATGACCAGCAAGAAGTACAGAACCAAACTGACAAATATTTGATAAAGATGCAGAATTGCAAAATTACACTTATGATTTATTAAGATATATTTTTCCCTACATTTCCAACAGCTTGCCATTCTTCTCCCTATATTTTCTTTGATCTTAGTATTTGTGAGAACAAAATAACTAATCTTAAGACCATGAAATTTAAATGTCTAGTAATTCAAATATGGACTTAAATAAGAGGTAATTTTGAAGCCTCTCATGGGAGAAAATTTCAGTTACTATTAGCAATTGCTCAGAAAAAAAAAACTTAGACATAAAATATCATATCTTTCATGTTGAACCCAAATTAAATAAAAGCACTGTTTAGTACATTGATGTAAGCATCTAACTCAATTATAGCTCAGAGTATAAGAGACAACAGAAGACAATAAGAAATGTGACAGCTGATGGATGTTACAGAAAAAAGACTTCAAAAGATATGGTGTGCTGGTTTCAGCTGGGGTAGAGTTAATTTTCTTCACAGTGGCTGGGATGTGGCTGTGTTTTGGATTTGAGCTGAACACAGGGTTGATAATATAGAGATGTTTTTGTTATTGCTGAGCGGGGTTTACACAGAGCCAAGGCCTTTTCTGCTTTTTGTACTGCCACGCTGGCAAGGAAGTTGGGGGTACTTGGGAGATTGGGAGGAGACAAAGCCAGCACAGGTGACCCAAACTGACCAAAGGGATATTCCAGACCATACGACATCATACTCTTTATATAATGGGGCAGGGGGGGGAAGAATGAGAAAGGGGCGGACATTTGTTCTTTGTCTTCCCAAGTCACCATTACCTCTGATGAAGCCCTGCTCTTCTGGGGATGGTTGAATACCAGACTGCCCATGGGTAGCAATGAATTAATTCCTTGTTTTGCTTTGCTTGCGTGTGTGTGGCTTTTGCTTCCCTATTAAACTGTCTTTATCTCAACCCACGAGTTCTTTATCTTTCACCCTTTTGATTTTCCCCCTAATCTCAGCGGTGAGGGGGAGAGCAACCAGCACTGTGGGCCTTGGCTGCTGGCTGGGGTTAAACCATGACATATAGGAATGGAAAAGATGTATTCTATGTATTTCTATGGTGATTCAAAAATAGAGGAAGTAGAAGGGAAGACACTAGTTCATATTTGACTGTGTGATAAAACAGGAGCTAGCAATTTTCCAGTAAATGTTTCTGCTGCAGGAATGTAGCATGGATAAAACTGGAAGCAAGTAAAAAGAGACATCAATAGCACTTAACAGTAGAGAAGCTAGAAACATTGTAGCAACAAATTGAGGTGGACCTTCCATGGTGGGTAACAGCACTATAAGCAGAGCATTAAAATGTGTTATACATAGGGCCTTAAGAATGTTTATCCAGGAAAGAAAATAAATCACAAAATTGCAGAGGTCTACTTTTGTTTCAATCAGAAGTCCTTAATTTTTCTCTCCTTCTCTGTCCGTCACTCTTTGTATCAGCATAAGAAATCCATTTCAGTGTTCTTAGTTCCACTATGTCGTCTTGTTCTTTCACTGGAAACTTTTTACAACAGAAATATTTGCATGACTGTTCATAAAGAATTAATCCGCATCACCAGCAAACTGAACTCATTTAAACAAGTGATGAAATCAAATTACATATTGTTTTTCTGTATTCCAGTAACTGCGTTGTTCAGCTTCTATTTTTTGCTATTACATTTAGGTTCATTTCAATTAATCAGTTAAATATCATCGAAAATAATTTGAAATGCTTCCAGCTAAGCTGAACAAATTCCTGTTTAATCAAGAACACTTGAAGTGCTTTTTCCTTTGTCCCCTAATGGGGACTTGCCAGGTACATATTCTGTTTAATCCACCAGTATGTGATGTTATAAATATATAGATTGTAAGTATTTTAAAGTCCAATTTTCTTTAAAACTTTAAATTCTTTTTTATCATCTAGATATATATTACTACCAGATGTAACATCCCAAGCTCTCAGGAATGAGCATTGCTGACTGCACATATTCTAAGACAATATACATAGTGCACAGTATGTGTAGTTCATTCTGAAATAAAGTATACAATTTAGGAACATATTTTATTGTCATTAAACAAAAATATAGAACTGGATTTGGGACAGAGATATTCAGCATTCTGATAGACCTTCCTTTGAAGAAAGGGTATGGTCATCTCTATTCTTAAGATTTCTTGAATTAGATACACAGCAAAGTGTGAGTAGAGATGGCCAGTCTCAAACAGAATGCACATAAACCTGTATCAGCATCACACAAAATTACAGAGAGGAGATGATACAACTGGAGTTGTTTTCTACCAGTTTTATGTCTCTCTGGGTGAAACAACTGCCAAGAAAACAGAAAACCCATCAGGTGTGAGAAGCCACAGTGGAGCAGCATTGTGAGGGAGAGGAAAATCAAATATTTCTGTTCCAGAATTGAAAGCAGAAAACAGGATGTTTTGCGAGGCCTCCACATTTTTCATATGTGGGTAACTACATACACTACAAAAACAGATTTAGAGAAATTACCTGGGATAGTGACGCATATAAAAGTAGTTAAAGAGATAATGGGAATAGGAATGAATCGGAGGGATTTTCTTTATTTAAGCAGTTGATACAGTTGGAAAAAATGGACAAAATTCTGCTATATAAAATTAAAATAAAAATACTCTTCACAAAACTTTTCTTTTAGAGAAGATCATAGAATCACACAATGCCTTGGCTTGGAAGGGACCTTAAGAATCATATAGTTCTAACCACCCTGACACTTTTCACTAGACCAAGTTGCTCAGATACGTGGAAGTTTAGTTCATCACTTTTGATATAAGAATAGACGATACAGAACATCTCAAACTTGTTTGTAATGTACCATAACATTTTCTTTATACACACTTGAACGCACAGGTCTAATAGAGCCATTTGAAATAGTCTTGTGACACACATGGATAAATTAGAATCGCAGTAGCTCTCCTAATCAATATACCTTATGACAAAAACATTGCTCATTGTCAAAAACGACTGACCCAATTAAAAATTTTAAGAGCTTTATTACAAAAAAGCTTTTAATTCAACAATTAGGGACCCAAAAATGGTGGTCTGCCAGGCTGCGAAGCAAGGGGGAACAGCACTGAATGCTCACCCACCAAAAGGTAGGGCCAGAGGCACATCCAAGAGGTGGGGGGCCCAATTTTTATACCTCAAGGCCGGGTGCCTCCCTCTTCGTTATCTCCACCCCTCTTAACGTTGCTGCTCGGCTCGTCCGTATCCAGGGGTTACGGGTTGGACGGCATTAAGCCAATTGGGTTAGACACGTTATCCCTTTATGTTAACCAGGGGTCCCAGCGCTCCTCCCTCTCTGCCCCGGCATCTGGACGTTTACCCCAGATGTCATCTTTGATCTGACTATATATATATAAAATACGCATAACCAAATAGGAACTTGTCCCAGTAGAACCCCATAACATTCCCCAACTCCCAAACCACGACCGTCCTACCACAACAGTACATTTCCCCCTTCAACAAGGCCACAAACACTTAACTTTATTAACTAATTAATCGTTTCCTTAACCTCAGTAGCTAATTAACAGTCCACAACAACTTCATTAACCCATTAACATTTCACAACAACCCATCCCCTAATTAATATACGAAAGCCAACTCAATTCTGTTTATAACACTCATGATGCATTGCTCTGTATTTAAGAATGTATTAGAGTAAAAAAGAGCAAGAAATAGATACCTGAGTCCTAAATATTTCATCTTTGATTAAAAATGTTTACTAGGGCTGTCTTTTATAAACATACATTAGAGGAGCCTGTGGTAGAAGAGGTTGTGGTCTCAGTGCTGTCTGCTGCTGCTGACCTATAGTATATGCAATAAAACCTTAGGACATCATTAGGAAATGCCTACGAGGAGAAACTCTTGAATAGATCATATCATCTTTTATGATCTTTCCATTACGGTGTCAAGGTACAGGTGTCTGTCAGCAGCAGAATAAGTCATAGGAATATTTTCAAATAATTGAATCTGAAGACTTATTTACAGAAGTAAATCAGATCAGCAAAATCACATAATTTTGGTCTTTCTGAGTTATATGGCATTTTTTATTCAGGCTTTGCTCAGTTATAACCTTTAGCGATTCTAAGTAAACAGTATAATGAAAGAATATAGATATGGTATTTGCTTTAAGACTGATGAAAATATATACTTAAAGATATTTTCACTAGTGTGCCTCACTGTTTTGCAAAAATAATTTAAAAATGGACTTTCTATTCTTTGTTTTCCCCAAATTTTAGGCTCTTTATTTATCTTTAAATTCTACATAATTAATATGGTAGCTTTCTGATATTATTCTTCCATTGATGTTTTGGATAATATTTGTAGGTATAAATGGATTCAAATTTAAATCCTAGACTGGAAAACCCTAGTTCAGTAGGAAATATTTCTTCTGGTAATAAAAAAACCCTCCAAACAACCTCAAAAATACTTAACCAGGGCTGTCTTAAATTTCTTTAAAAGTGAATTAAAATTCAGCTCCATTTACTCAGAAAATTTGGCAAAAGTGTCTGCAGACATAAACACAGTTCCTTCAAACAGACAAAGGGATTGAATGCACCCTCATCAGGTTTGCGGACAACTCCAAGCTGAGGGTGCAGTTGACACACCTGAAGGAGGAGATGCCATCCAGAGGAATCTGGACAAGCTCAAGAATTGGGCCCATGTGAATCTCATGAGGTTTAACAAGATCAAGTACAAGGTACTGCACCTGAGTCAGGACAACCTCTGGTATCACCGCAGGCTGTGGGATGAACAGATAAAGAGGAGCCCTGTCGAGAAGGACTTGGGGTCACTGGTGGATGAGAGGCTGGACATGACCTGGCCATGTGCACTCACAGCCCGGAAAGCCAAGCACATCCTGGGCTGCATCAGAAGCAGAGTGGGCAACAGGGCAAGGGACAGAGTTCTGCCCCTCTGCTCTGCTCTCCTGAGACCTCACTGGAGTAACTGCATCCAGCTCTGTGGTCCTCGGCACAGGAAGGAGATGGACATACTGAAGTAAGTCCAGGGGAGTGCCACAAAGTTGATCAGAGGGATAGAGCACCTCTCCTATGAAGACAGGCTGAGAAAGCTGGGGTTGTTCAGCCTGAAAAAGGCTCTGGTGAGACCTTATAGCAGCCTTTTAGTACCTAAAGAGGGCCTACAAGAAAGCTGGGGAAAGTTTTTGACTAAGGCAAGTACTAGTAGGATATGGCGTAATGGCTTTAAACTGAAAGAGAGTAGGCTTAGATTCAGGTATTCTCTGTGAGGGTGATGAGGCACTGGAACCGGTTGCCCAGAGAAGCTGTGGGCTCCCTATTCCTGAAGGCTGTGTTCTGCCACTGAACCTCCTGTTGAGTGGAAAATTTTTTTCTTTTGTTTTGCTAACAATAAAAGCTATAACAACCAAGAAATGAAAACTTGTATTTGGTGGACCTGTACAATGATTATTTAATTCACAATCTGTTTTAATGGCATATAAACTGTGGATTCATGAAACAGGAATTTTACCAGTTATAGATCTGAATGCAAAATAAGATGGTTTATTTTTATTTTATTTAGATAATGTTAATTCTCTTTTGTGTTTAAGAGGCCCAGCAGAAAATTTTATGTAATGCAGAGAGAAAAGAAAATATCTTGTTTGGTATTATTATGGATGAATCTGTATAACTACAGGTTTAAATCTGTCAGTCCTTCACTAATGAGACAAAAGACTGTTTGCAATGAAGATGCTGCTAAAAGCAAAATGAATGCTGCAATGGTCTTTTAGCTCTAATTGTATTGTACTGACATTTAGTGTAATTATATGCAGTTGAGTATAATTTTATCTTTCATGCCACTCTAAGAAATTCTGGAGTAAATTGAGGTAGCTATCTGTTTTCAGATGAGTTTGATCACTTTATTTTACCCCAGTCTCAGAATTTAGTTAGAGAGGTCTGAAACCCCGTATTTATCATAATCTGCTTCGTTTGTTCAGTCCCCATGTGGCAATTCCAATTAGAATTTTATCAAAGTCGTCCTTACAGCAATAATGATAATCCTTTAGCATCTATCTGGATTAGGTCTCTGTTTTATTCTACTAATGAATACTCTAGAGGGGTCTGGGCAATTTTACAGAACAAATTAACCTTAGAGCATAGCCATTTAAAGTGTTCATTATACTGGACACCTGCAAAGTGTACTGGGCTTCAATGCAATTTAATAGACCCTTCTAGGCCTGTTTTAAAGTATCCTGAAGAGAGTATGAATAAGATGATATTTAAATTATGATGATTAGAATGGGGTTTTTTTCTAGCATTTTCAATAAATATCAGATGTGCTGTGTATGAAATACCACTTTTGGAATACATCAAATATCATCATGTAATTGCAGCTTTTGAAATCTAAAATGAAAAGTTTCAAAACACTGAAATCTGAAATGAATGTCTCTTCAATTCCACCTTTGTATGTAGCGTGCTCATAATGAATGTCCTACATGTGATACATTTTGTTTCTGATTCAAATACTCCTATTATTGCAAAAATACATGAACTGTAATTCTTAAATAGGCTATAATGGAAAGGGATTGAGGAAGAGAGGGCAAAAGAGCAGAGGGAAATGGAAAAGCTAATTGGTATTCTCTGTTTTCAACTGTTCGTTATCCCCAAGCCTCTCCCTTTTATTTTTTTTTAAATCTAAAGTCAGAGTCTCTTCATTATCTCATTACACTACAATTATACCCCAGTGCCAAGGACCAAGAATGACTCATTTGCATTGTTCATCAATCTAAACATTGCCACTAGAACTAAATGCAAGCTCAGTCTCAACACGTCAGACACTGCTTGCATGACTATTGTTATCATACTAATTCAGTAGGCAAATAATTTGTCTTTACTAATGGTTATGAGAGTTAAATAACAGACTTTATATTTTAATATATTAAGCCAGCTTCTAAAAACATGAACATCTTTATCCATATATGGCCAAATTTTTGTAATTCCATTTTATAAATCTTGTTGGCAACACTACATTACAGGAAAACTTGCTGCATCCTTGCATAGAATGAGACAGAAAATGCAAACAAAACTAAAAAGCATTCAGCTTTGCATATTTATTTAGTTTATTTTGGAGCAGAAAAACTTAAGCAAAAACGGAAGTATATACTTAGTGTATGGAAGCATAGGTCCAAAATCAAGCCAATAAATGTTTTCCTCATTGAAATCCCAAATAACCTACTGTGATAGAAGACAGTGACAAAACTGAAAGCACAGATTAGGCTAGGTTTTTCAAATTCAGAATGCACTGTGGAAAAACAGCGGATCTCCAGGATCGAGAATTTCTGAAAAAAACTTATACAGTTATCTGTCCTGGTTTGAGACAAAATTCAGAGGAACATCCAAAATGAACGTCCTCTGATGGAAGGCAGGTTTCAGCCGCCCCTCCACCACCGAAATCGAGAAAAAATTCTTCAGAGGAAAGTGAAAAAGGAAAAAAAAAGTTATTTATTTAACAAGCAGAGTGCACGCACACAGGGGAAAATAATAATACTAAATAATAAGACCTCTCACTGTGGAGAGAACTTGGGTAGATTCCAGAATCCTTTCTGTGGGTGTGGCTTTCTCCTCTTCGGAGCTGGGTCAGCTTGGGCCCCTCTGGGCCAAGGTGTTAAGGTCTCCTGGCCGATGTTTTGGAGTTGTTGAACAGTCCAGAAGAGGAGAAGAAGAAGAAACCGAAGTTCCAGGAAAAACTCCTTGTTTTATCCAACGAACAAAAAACTAGCTAGAAAGCGGGAGAATGCCACTCTCTTCCCTGCTGCAGAGAGCCGAGCCCCCAGGCAGGAGAAGCCAGCGAGCTTATCTGTGTTTTGAACACAGCGCCAAAGGAATTCCACCGGCTCTCCCCCCTCTCTCTTAGCTGCTTTAAAGGTACAGAAAGGCACAGGAATCATGTCTGAGCATAGAGCAGGCGATAGGGGATACACATCACAAAGTCACCCCAAGACATTATCCTAAAATCTCTGCTGCCAATTTTGCTTAGGCCTGAAAAAACCTACAGTGATCTCAAAAAAGTTTTCTCAGTCAATAAATCCTCAAACTTTGGTTTATATAAACAATATAAATTTTCCGCACGCTATCTTTCGTCTTTTTTTAATGAGCTACGTATTTGTAAGTATATTTTAGCTATTAACTGATATTTATTAATCTGTTTCTAGCATTTACAGAGGTTTTTTTCCAATGCCTTCTAAAAGATTATTTGCATCCTCTGCTGCCAATGAAGTAATGAAACAGTTCGTACCACTTTCGTTCACCCGCTCGCATTGATACAACAGCCACTATGCTGCAAAGTGCTGTACTGAAATCTGTCACCAAGAAAATCTGAGTTGCAGTCAAGATTATAGTTATTATTAAGTATTTTGGTTTTGTGACTAATGCGATATACTTGTAAAGTCCTAATATAGACACAGCTGAGTTAGCTCAGGTACTGTGACATGTAAATTAGACAAGCATGAAGATGAGACAACTGCGACAGCTGTGTAGACATGACACAGGGGGGATTTAGAGTGGGTTTACAGAAAAAAAAAGAACCACGTTACTCAGTGGCATAACCTGAAATTTATTTACTAAGCAGCATGGGTTTAGCAGATGAATAGAAATGTCTATTACAAATCTTATACTAGAAGATTTCTATTCTACGGCACTCACAACCTGACTAGGATCGTGTCTCCCCAGCCCACTTTAGATAGCCAGCATAGACCAGGTAAACAGCACTTACTGATCAATATTTTGAGTCCTGAATGGTATTCTGGCCCCTACCTGTTGCCCATGCCCATGCCCAGAGCCCTTTTCCCCCTGCCCCCGAAGGTTATTGTCTTTACAGTATATTTCTTTAAAATTAGATAATTAGAGTAAGTCACCAATGATTATCGCCACGTGGGTGGCTGATGGAGGAGCTGCTGTGTGTTCCAGAGGGGTCCTTAGCGAGGAACCCCCGGCGGTGCCCCTTGGCACACTCGCTGGCTTGCTCTCTCTCACCCGTGCGATGGAAGCACACAGCCACTCTCACACGGGGATAACTTGCCCAGGCGCAGCCAGAGGAAGAGAGGCGGCCTCCATATGGAATTCCGATGGGTTTATTTGAAGGGATTCAGGGACGGATGAGGAGGAGGTTCCTCATCAGGTTCAGAGGGGCTGGGGTAATACAACAACAACCAATGGAGAGAAGGAGAGGGAAGAGCAAGGGGTTGGATTAAATCCTTATGGGGGATCTACATAGGATCACAAGATTTGATGAGAGAATCCATTCTCACAGAGCTAAGGGGAGATCTTTAAACCTTGGAGTCGGTCCACCAGCGGGTCAATACTGTACCTGGGCCTTCTGGCCCCCCGGCTACCACAGCCATTGGTTCAGCTGCTGCAACAAATGATATTGCTAGTTTTATAACTCAAGGCCAATTCCTTTGGCTTTCCCTATCTTTAAAACCAGTTAATGGTTGTTTTCAAAGTTATTATCACCTTCTGGTTTCCTATTCCAGATGTGCTAAAAAGATGCTAAGTCCTTGCTTCAATGCTATCTTAGCTCATACCAGATACTTTAGAGTTAGAAATCAGCAGATGATATCTTGGCCTCGTTTCATTATATTAAATGTTCAGGCAGTTTTTAATTCATAACAATCCATAACAAAGATATAATCAAAAGTGGAAAGCAACCAAACCCACCTTTATACCACAGCTGATCTATATATTTGCCGCAATAGAGGTAGTTTCATGCACGTACATAGAGGAATTTTTAAAGTTAACACAGCTGTGAGTTTCTTTCTCTTTCTAGGAAAATTTCTAAGACTTTGTCCTACCTGAGTATGCAGGCTGCTGTTTCAGGGCTACGTCTGCATACCACTACAACTGAGAGTAAGCTAGAAAATTTTAGCTAAGGTCTGACACAATATTTCAATTTGTCCAGGCTAGAGTTGCTCTCCTGTTGACTGTTTTTCATTTATATTCAATTAAAAGTATCATCATTTCCCTGTTATTTTGACCAAACCATCTTTCCTATTTTTTTCAGTCAGAAACTGTTCAAAAAAACCTAAAAACTCAAAACCCATACTGCTTCCCCAGCTGCAGATAATACCTTATTTATTAAATTCTATGGAAATATTATATAAATCTGACTAACAGCATTCTAAAGGTATTAAATATCCAAGTTCTGCTTTTTCTGAGGAGTACACAATTACTGGGAAGTCAGTTACCATATCTTCCTTGGTTCTGATCTTAGTACACTCCAGAAATACATTCAGCCTACTCAAGAAAGTAGTATAATATCTACAACCACAGTATAAAATTAGGCATATCTCAGTTTTCTCACACATTTTGTTTTCTTTCTCTTTACACCAGGTGTTCCTTCTTTTATTTTCTGCAAGTTTCATCAGAGCATGGATTGTTATCCTTATGAATTTTTCCTGAGGGTGAACATATTCCACCACTCATGTGATAGCTTCTTAGTGATACTTTTATGGAATACAAAGGCTTTAGCTGATGTTAGAACTTGTCCAATTCCCACCGTTTCTCTAGGTGGCAAATCAGTTATATTTTTTCTTCTGATTTCAAACAACTTACTCATTGTCTCTGGGCTGTGCCTTGACAATAAATCTTTGTTCCCCAGTGCATCATAGAGAAAAAAAGAACACCAAAACACTTTGGAAGGACTTACATTGTTATGCTGTGGCCTGTTTTCAGCAAGAGTGTAGCTTTCAACTCGGGGACACTGAGTATAGAATTCAATTGTGTAAATGTAGACTACATGAGATGCTCTAGGGTGTCTGAAATGGGGCCAGTAGGTATGACACAAGACCTACAGGATAACCATACCTTAGTAAGGAAACAGGTGAAGGACTAATGGATCTGAAACCTCTGAAGTTGCACTGGTTACCTGTGTTTAGGCAGCTGACTGCCACACTCAGATGATTTGAAAAGCCAGTGCTTAACAACTGTCCTGAGCTGAGTCAAAATGAGTTGTAAATAATCATGAATAATAACTTCTTAGTCTTCAGACCAGAGCTTTTATTTAGTTTTTATTTTTCTTTAATTAAGGAAAGAATATAAAGTATAAAAATCACAGAAAATGTACCTTTGTTATGAGTATGCTGGAACAGTATTTCTTTCAAGTTTCTTCACTTACACCTTCAGTTTTCTTAGACATTCTGGCAGGTACACCATTAAGATCCTCTGTCACTGCATTTCATCAGAGACTTATTAAATAATCCCATCTGCCTGAAGCAATAACTACTACAGGAATAAAGTGATTATCTATTGTTACCTGATTTGCACTTCCTCTAAATCTAATGAATTTAAACACGTTCTACGTGGTGTAAAATATCGCCATAACATTAAGAAGCTGTCATTTAAATATGTTCATACAATATCTACAATTCAAACTCAAATGTTTTGTGATATAAAAACTGGTCACTTAATGCAGCATGGAAAAGCAATTTGAACTAAAATGAGAAAAAAAATTAAAACGTTGATTTTAAACTGACTTGAAGGTACAGAGGGCAAGTAACAAATGAGAACATACTTGCTGCTGGTATAAAAGTTGCTTCACATTGTGCATATATAGGGGTGGTGAGCCTAAGGCACAGACAAAATCACCATTAAAATCATATAGGAAAAATAGGCAATTAGATTGGAGCTTGAAGCCTACAATACTAGGTCTAGGTTCTCAGAAAGAGCCCAAGATAATTGTCCTTTCAGTCACCTACCTTGCAACTGGTGAAAGTTGAGTTTATTCAGTCATTGGATTGCAGGTTCATTCCAGAGGCCAGTTTGAAAAGCCAAGATTATTTTTTAATTTTTCTTGCCTTGTGGTACAGAAAAATAAGTAATCTTCCTAGAGTACAGAATGCTTGGTTCTGGTCACATAACTTCTTGATTTACACATCAGATGGGCCTGGCTCCACCCATATCCTCCTACTTGCTTCTACACACACATTTTGTGATCCAGCAAGCATCACTATGTGTTTGTCCAAGATGACTTTTAGGAGGAACAGTGAAAGTACATGTCCATATCTCTAGGCTGTGGAGTGGAAAAGTGTATTTACACTGCAGCAGTGTCCATGAAGTGGAGTAGCAATGCATGTTTGTCAATGTCCATATGAGAGAGACAAAGGATGCATGTCTGACCTCTGTAGGACAAGACTGACATGGGGCAAATACTAGTCATTAATTTGCACTACTTTCACTCTTGTTCCAACTGAATGAATAATTCAAGTTTTGAAAACAACATTCCGTATAGTAAATTGCTATTTAATACTAAAATGCTGCTTAGTTAACCACTAACTGTATTCAACATAACAGCAACTAAAGTTGGGAAAAACCATTGTGACCAACTCCAGTAAATTAAATATGTGCACAAAATATTTACTGAACACAAACGCAAAAGGAATGCAAGAGGCTTTTTCTTCACGTGACTGAACACTATAGATGAACTCAGGACAAAAATATTTAGGTGTCAGTAAAATGTCTAGTTCACACATCAAAATCCATCAGAAAATTTACTAAACTCTCCTGGGACAAAACTCTGGAAAACATGGTAAAAGAAAGACTGGAAACTAAACACCAGTACCGGTATCACGATTTTTTATTCCAAGGGCAAGGAGCTTGCCTCTGGTCTACCCCTCTCTAGCATACTTATTAGACTACTACTAGTAATGAAAACACCCTAAAAACCAAATTAACCTACTATGTATAGTGCTTCAGAAGCTAAGATGAAGAAACAAGGAAGAGGCGCATTATATTAGTCACCTGGCTCAGTATTTCACAGGAAGATTTTCAGATCCTGCCATAATTAACATTAGAATATGCTACATAGATAACTAAACAACTAAACACAATTTTCAATCTGAAGATAATTCTTTGGGTGACTCATGAAGTCCAAGAGATTTGACATGTCTGTTTATCTGCCTCTCTGTTTTAGTGGAAAACTTTCATCTCCTTCTTAATTTGGGCTGAGACATTCTATTTGTTGTCATGCTGATTGAAGGGCTACACAGAAGTAGTCCACTGCAGGATAAAAAAGAAAGTGTTCATAGCAAATTGCACAAGACTATATTGCTTTTCTGCACCCACCTATGAAACTTTTACTTGGTAGTCTGTCCAATATTATTCCAGGAGATTTATAATTACATTTCAGTCAATGCTCCGAGCAGTGCCTGAAAGCAGTCATTTACATTTTCTTGTCCCTGGCTTTGGGTTTTGGTTTTCATTAATTCTTAGCAGCTGATGCACTCCTGAAGTCAGAATAACATTTCTGACCAAAACAAAAACATCTTCAAAGCTACTTTATATATGAGAGACTTTTGTCAATCCTAGAGAGACACAATAGAACCTTGTATTTGAGAAGAACTTGAAATTTAAGGAAAACAGTCTATCAACTACCAGTCCTATGAAATATTATTTATTTGGTGCACATTCCATTTTCAGAAAATAAATGGCATTCAAAAGATGAAGTAGATAAATGCTTTATTTATAAGATAACATTTTGGCTTTCAGCAGCTGCTTTCCTTTCATTGTCCTCTGAAGTTGGTGAAAACAGTAATATTACAGCATAAATAAAATGTCTCTTAAACCTGCAGAGAACTTGAAATAGCATTTTTTCTGCTAAACAATGGGACATGTGATAATATTACTTGCAGAAAATGAACTTGCTGCAGTTGAATTTCAGACACCAATCTTCTCCACGAAAGAGAGAGAAGGGAAAAAATTTAATATGTATTTTCATTGTATGCATAGAAAAACAGACAAAGAGGAGCCAAGATGAGGCAGTTAAAATTACGCATTGAAAAATATGCATTACTTTCACAATCATATTTTCCAGTAAACCCTGGATTAAACTTGTCTGGCACAGCCAGAAGCTAGTGCTTAGTGCCAGCATCTGTGGCTGTCTCAGTCCAGCATAACCCCTGTTTCCATTCCTTTTAAGTTCCATGTGCATTAGTATTAGGTGCCTTACAGTTCCTCTTTTCTGCTTTCCTCAAATCCTCATCTTTTTGGTCACTAGACTGCACACATTGTGGCTTGACATGGCCAATTGCAGTTGACATTTCCAGTCGCCCAGGGTTAGCCCAGTATTAATTAAAACATCGTTCTAGACGATTATCATTTTTCTTCATCATTGTAATGGATTTTATGCTATTTTTAAAATTCTGCTTCTTTCAGAGAGAAATAAATCCTAATCTTGCATTCCTAAGCAGAAATAGCAGGTTGAATTAGCAATCTTAGTGCCACTTAATGAAGTCCTTACATTAATCTTCCCTCTCCAATTCCATTTTCAAAACACCTAACATCTATACAAAAATAGCTTTTGCAAATCTAAGTCTGATTAAAACCCTAGTTGATCATTCAGTGCACTCAGAAGACACCTGGAATAGCTGCTATTTCTCACAAGCTCATGGGTCTCATTACCGACCAACATACACTTCTAATAAAATTCCCGTGTTAAAGAGTAGATTTACTATGAAAAGCCATTTCTCAATGACTGTACATTCTGATACACCCCACTAATTCCCTAGCCATATCAGATCAAGGTCATGCTTGCTTATCTTCATGAGAATAATTAGAGTTAATTGCTTATTGCCTCGATTACAACACCAAACCAGCTGAGAGCAAGTATTGGAACTTATTCCATCTGGTACCTCAGTCCCTTAACTGTGCCCACATGGAAACAGGAGAGACATTTCTACATGTGTCAGTGATGCCATGATTTGAAGACACTGAACCAAATCCCCTTAACTTTATGTCAGTATAGTCTGAATTTCTTCATTATTAGTGAAAATGCATTATCTCATAAAAGAAATTATGTCTGACAGGTTTAGATGGGCCAAGAGTCAAGGCAGACTATGGCACTGTTGTCTAGATTTCAAGAGAGAAGCATGTATTGCTTTTTGTGTTCTGAGTAACTGAAAATCTCTTGGAGAAAAAACCCTAGAGGCTCTAAGCCCATAACATCATTCCTGCAGCAAAACCAGAATTTTTCATGTCTCTTTGTACAGAAGGCAAAAGAAGATAGTATATGACTTAGGACCACTGAACCTTTAGAATACACTTTATTCCACCCTCAAAAAATTTGTTCAAACAGATTTGTATGTACAGATATTCTTGTACAAAGATGTGCTTACAAAGTACAGGCACTAGCAATATGGAATTTGCTAGCTTGCAAATACAAGATTTACTGGTATCACCAAATTATCAAAAGGGAATTGTTGACCCTTGTTTTGAGTAATTAATCCCTACAGGGCTGGAATTCTCTGCAAAATCTCTGCTTTAGCAGTTTACATTATCATTTTCTCAAACATCAGTATCTCAGAAAGGCTTCAGGTGTGATTGTTTTGCAGTACCTGCCTTCAAACTACATTATCATAGGCTATGTTCGTGAATTAGCTGTAGAAAAATACCATGTACGTTGTTTAGTAGAGAACATAAAATTGTTTAAGAATTGTTTAGTTCAGGCTAACCAATTTTTCCATTATCAATTTTCATAACATAAATGGAAGAAAAGATGTCTGACTGCAAATCACTTTTCCTGCAAGAAAGATGTTCTGAGTTTTTTCTCTCAAAATCTAATGAAAATTGTTTTCCTGTAAAATTCTCACTGAAACGCATCTTCACCTAGTATTTCTCTGCTATATAGCTCAGCTGGAAATGGTTATTATTTAGAACTGCAAGTATTACTTTAGAAATCACCTAATATGCTAGTCATCTTTACAGATTTTTCAGCTAATCTCATGTGCTCAACAAGTTATGTTTTTTCTACTAGTTCTAATAAATTTTGCTATATATCACACACACTAAAACACAAAAATTATTATTTTGGTATCAGCTTTCTACAGTACTACTTCAAGTTCTGAGCCTCTTCTTTTAATGTGATTTTTTTCTAAACTAGCAATAAATGGTAGATCAGTATTTTTTTCTTTTTCCTAATGAAAAATTATGTGCTTAAAAGTTCAATTCTTTTTGTAAATACAAATAAATAATAGTTATTATTTCTCCTGATTCTAAATTTGTATAAGCCTAATAGTACATATGCTTGGAAATGTAAAAATTTCAATAGATACTATTAATTAAAACTAATTAGTTTTATTAACTGACAGTAATGTTTTCAATTTCTAGTATAAAAATGAGTTTGCATTCATTCTGGTTGCCATGACAACAATATGGCTTAGTTGTCCTCCATCAGAACATTCTTGGAGCCTTTCATCATTTTTCAGTTCAAGTTTATTTGATAGAAAGGGTCAGTATTTTAAATTTCTTAGTTCTTTAATTTGGTTTTGAAGAGCCTATTTTTATATCCTCTTGAGAAAATGTAGTTTGATGAGAAGAATCTAGTGAAAGATGGAGACAATTTATGACACATAAAGCCGAAAAAGAAATTTTGTGTTCTTAAACAATTGAGTTCAGTAATCTTGCATAATTATTGCTGTATTTTTTAAATTGTGGCAAAAGAGGCACATTCGCTGTCATACTCATTTTAATAAGATTTGTTAGAGAAGTTAGACCTTAAACATGGTAATGATCTTAATTGAAGCAACCAGAACAGAACATTACATAGGCATCAAGAGAAGTGCTCATAAAAATTTGACCAAAAAAGACAAAATAATGAAAGACAAAACTGGTGTGACTCTCTATAACTTAGAGATTTAATGTGATGCATAATTTAAGAAGATTTAATAAAGTAATTCAGAAAATAGAAAAGTTTTTACTTGCAGTTGTGCTTATTCTGTACTCAGAAGGCCAGATTTAGATGCATTGACTGTACTGGTATTAAGAAATTTTAGATTCAAGAAGTAGATCCACAAAAGTGTTGACATGGTGGTGTTAGACATTTTGCAGAATATGGTGCACGCTGAAGGGTAAATATTAAATGTATTACATGCAAATTTTAAGCAGCACATTAGGGATTTACAACAGATTCCATCTTGAACTGGTCAATAGAAAATGAGAAATCAGAATGGACCCGAAACCCTATACATTTCAGGGTCTATAAATTTAATTCTGAGCTGTAAGAAGAAGTTATTTTCAGATTTTTATTACATCCTGAGATCCTCTTCTCAGGTTAGACCTTTTCTTTTCGTAAAATGAGAAGACACTCTTTTTCTTCTAATTCTGTTGGTGGTTGTGCCAGTCTTTTTATGTATCATCTCAGAGATCAGACCGGTGGTCCAAGAAGTAAAAAGTCTGCATTCTGTACAATCATCACCTTTAGAGAATTTTTACCCATTGTTCTCAAATGTCTTCGCCGTGCTGCTGAACTCTGCCATCCCGGGATGCACTTCAAGACTTAAGGGATCAGAGAGAGAAAAGTATGGGGATGAAAGAGTCTAGAGATCTGAGACACAGGCTTGGCAGAATGGATCCTCTGGCTCCAGCTCTGTCAAGGGGTGCTACAAGAAAGGTGCAGAAGGACTTCTTACAAGGGCATGTAATGATAGCACAAGGGATAATGGCTCTAAACTGAAAGAGGGTAGATTTAGATGAGACATTAGGATGAAATTCTTCTCTGAGGGTGGTGAGACACTGAAACATATTGCTCAGAAAAGCTTTAGATGCCCCATCCCTAGCAGTGTTCAAGGTCAGGTTGGATGGTATTTCAAGCAACCTGATCGATCTAGTGGATGGTGTTCCTGCTTATGGCATGGAGGTTGGAACTAGGTGATCTTTAAGCTCTCTTCCAGCTCAAACTATTCTATGATTCTATGATTTCATGTATTTCTTTTAATTACTGCTTAATGTCAATGGCATTATCTGAAACTTCTGTTCTCAGGGATAGTTTCCACAAGAAACTATCATAACAGGGTTTTCACTGTGCTTAGGGGCCAGATATAAAATATCAGAATTAATTTTTAGCAGGAACATAATAAATATATGTGCAGAATACAAATACAAGAGAAGAAAAAGAGAAAAAGAAAAA
>VZTA01029729.1:0-16323 GCA_013398855.1 Mohoua ochrocephala
GATGTGGTTTAGTGGTTTAAGGTTTATAGTGGTAAGTGGATGATTGGATTGGATAATTTTGAAAGTCTCTTTCAACCTTGACGGTTCTGTGACGGGGGCTGTTCAGCCTGGACAAGAGAAGGTTCTGTGGAGACCTCGTAGCAGCCTTCCAGTACCTGAAGGGGGGCCTACAGAGAAGCCAGAAGGGGATTCTTTGTCGGGAACTGTAGTGATAGAATGAGGAGTAATGGGTGCAAATTGACAGAAGAGAGATTTAGGTTAGATATGAAGAAGAAATTATTTACTGTGAGGGTGGTGAGACACTGGAACAGGATCCACAGGGAGGTTGTGGATGCCCCATCCCTGACAGTGTTTAAGGCCAGTTTGAATGGAGCTCTGAGCAACCTGGTCCAGTGCAGGGTCCCTTCCAATCTCTTTAACATTCTGTGATTCTGTGACTCTGTGTGAGCGGGGCAGCGGCCCAATGGGAAGGGCACTGCTTACAACAGCTCCACCCTGTGAGCTAATTGTTTTGCCCTGCTTAATGACAGTTACCTAAGGCAGGGTTGTCATGTAGGCAGGGTGTCTCCAGCTTGTGCTGGGAGTGAGAAGGAGCTGTGACCATGGCTTCATCATCATCATCTTCAAAGATGATGAGAAAGCAGGTGAAAGGGGCTGCACCGATGGCGTTTGTCCCAAGGTCACCCCCAGGAATGCCTGTAGGAAGCCAAGGGTAGTCGGTCATGTCGTGTGAGGCACATGACGGGGGAGGAGCCAGGTGTGCCAGGTGGTGGCATGGGGGTGTCCCTCAGGCAGCCAGCCTTCCTGGACAGCCGCCTGCAGCTCTGAGGCAGCGACCTCGTCCCATTTTGGTTGTAGTTTGGTGCTGCTGGGGAGTGCTTAGTGCAGGTGTAAAGGGCTTGTTATGGTGGGATAATGGAGTAGAGGGAGAGGACAGGCCACAGTGGGTTGTTACCCAGAGAGACTTCCTCCCAAGGCTCAGACTGGGCTAAGGCAACATGACTTTGTGTGAGTAAGGTGGGCAAATGCAGCAAATCATCGGAGGCAAAATGCAGCAGTAGATCCTGTGCCAGAGCAGCAGCCTCAGAGAAAAGGGTTCCTGCTCCTAGGCTGAAGAGGCCCTGTGGAAACACAGCTGGCTGATGGCAGGCAGAGCAAGCAGAGCAAGGGCAGAGGGAAGCATCAGTGCTTTTGCCTTCTCTTTTCCACATCTGGAACACCATCATCGTTGTGTTTAAAAGCTAGAGCTCAGGACTCACGTCTTCTTCTCCATCGCCTGCTGCCTTGTGTTTTGCGGTGGGGTCACAGGCCTTGGGTGAGGGTTTGTCTGCTCTGTGCTGCACCCCCTGCACCCACCTGTGTTGTGGTGGCCCACGGGTCTGCAGGGCTGACATGTCAGGTCAGTGATAAGTCGTGAGGTTGTGCAAGTGGATTTGGTGTGGGGGGCACTTGAGGGCTTAGAGACAGGGCTGGTCCCTCCCTGTATTCAAAGTCATTTACAGTCGGATGGTCGTTTTAATTTTAGGTCAGTTTTGAATGTGGGTTGGAGAGGAGCCATTGTTCCAGACCCTGACCTGGGTCTGCCCAGGCTCTCTGGGTTGCTGTGGTAACAGCATGATTCAGGAGGGCTCCATCTCTCATTGGCTCCTTTCTGTCTGGCCCAGGAAGGAGAGTGGTCTTCATGGGTGATGACACGTGGGAAGGACTCTTCCCAAAGAAGTTTTTCCGCTCGTATTTCTTCCCTTCTTTTAACGTAAAGGATCTTCACACTGTGGATGATGGGATCCTGCAGCATCTCTATCCAACTGGTAAGCAGCTCTTTCACATGGATAAACATTGGCATAATGTGGGAGTCCTGCTGCGTATTCGAGGTAGGGCTGAAGGTTTTTTTTCTGTTGGAAAGCAGCACTGGGCAGTTACACGCTGCTGCCCAAGGATTACAGTGCTCTAGCTGGATTTCCACGGGTAAGCCAGTTCTTGGAGCCCACAGATCATTTTTGTAGGTACCTTTCCTCTGTCTAGGACAGAGTTCAGCTTGTTGGGATCAGGTTAGACTTCTACATCTGTCTTACAAAATACACTGGCAGGATGGAGACAGAGGAGCAGCTTAACTTTGACATCTGGATGCCCAGGCAGGCACACAGTGCTCTGGGGAAAACACAAATTCGGAGGCTGAGACACAATGAGCACTGCTCTCAGCAAAGCATTGGTGCTTCCTAGTCATGGGAAGAAGATGAAGCATGAGATGGTTTGTGAATTTTAGGTGATTTCCACCTCCCTGGGGTCCTGGGACCAAGGGAAATGCTCTTTCATTTTTCTATATGTGAATCTAAGCGAATCAGGGGTGCAGTGGCCTTTCACAGGCAAGTCCGTGTGCCTTGTGTGAGAGCTGCAGTTCATCATTTAACTTCAAATATGTTGGTTTTCATGTGTCAAGCAGCGGGGAGAGAGCAGGGTAACTTTCTAACTAGGGGCTGTGTTGGTGTGTCATGCCCTTGTCCTGGGTGGGATGCAGAGGGGCACATCGATGGGTCCAACCTAAAATATCTCTAGGGAAGGACGGGAGTTCTGGGTTCTCTGTTTTCTGAGCATACCTTTGTTTTAGCTCAGTTTGTGGCAGTTTTGAGGTAGGTTCAAGGTGACTTGGGTGACATTGTACTGTTCCCTTCCTGAGGGTTGGTGAGAAAAAACTAGGGATCCTGGGATACTTGCCAGGCTTTGAGATCCCTGTGCCATTGCACCCAGGAACCTGTGGCCAAGAGTGTGCCTCACGTAAAACCTGCATCGCCTTCCTTGAGAGCTGACAGTGACAGTGGCAGGAGGGGAAGAAACAGCAGTGTCCAGGGGCAACCAGGAAGTTCTGGCAGGAAGATCCAGGCTTAGGATTCCAGGCTGGTGTGTGATAAGTTTGCTTTTGTTCCACAGTGGACAGTGGTGAATGGGACGTGCTGATCGCTCACTTCCTCGGCGTGGACCACTGTGGGCACAAACATGGACCCGACCATCCCGAGATGGCGAAGAAGCTCACCCAGATGAATGAGATGCTCAGGTGATTAGTGTGGGGTTGCTAGCTGGCCTCTTACTTCAGCCAGACTGGTGGGATCCTCCCCAGGGAATTTAGAGATGCTGAGGGCAACATGGGATGCTTACAGAGCCTGTTAACATGGAAAAGAGCTTTGGCCAGCTGGAACCCCCGCTATAGGCAGTGTTGCTTGCAGAGATGCGTGTTGAGAGGTTTGGTTTCAGAGGTAAGGCTGCCTTCGGGTCTTGGAGCCTTGGTTCTCTACCAAACCATGAGGTGATAGCGCAGCTGGAGTACGACTGAGCCTCGCTCTTTCCATTTGACATGGAGCTTGTCCACTGAGGTCTGGCTAATGTTTGAGAAGCAGATGGAGGACCCTGGCTAGGGAATGAATGCTGCATTTACCACACAGACCCATGAGTTGCACCTTTGAGTCAGAGAGCAGGATGGGATCCAGAAATTTCAGTCATGCAGATGTGTATGAGTCCAAAATGCTGCAGCTTTTGATTCTTAGGACTGCTGTGAGTTTTGCTGCTAGAAGGAGGTGGTAACTTGCCCTGCTGTATCTGAGAGCACGGTATATATTGTGTCATACCTACTGCATCCTTCAAGGACTAATCCCTCCTTTTTTCCTTTGAAGTGGGAGATGGCTCACACAACATGATACATGACCCAAATAGAGGCAGCCTAAAATTTTGTTCTTGTCAGAAACACTTCTTCTGAATTGCGTTTTGTCAAGATCCCTGAAGGCACTGTTCGCTGGGGACCCAAGCAAGATCAGTCCACTCTGTCTTAGGGCTCTGAATTTTCAGTTTGGCTTTAAACCACCAATTTAAAACACCCTGGTCCCTGGCTTGTTACAGTTCTGCATCATCATTTAGTTTTGCTCATACTCTTTTGTGGGCTTCACCTCTGTGGTGCAGGCAGGCTTGCTGGGGAGATGTCCTCTCCCACCTGGGCTAGTTGGGTCCTTGCCCAGGGAGGAGTTGACCTTCCTTATCTCGGTGACAGGTCCTTGGTGGATCACCTGGGGAATGATACTCTTCTTCTGGTGGCTGGGGACCACGGCATGACAGAAACTGGAGACCATGGCGGCGACAGCGAGAAGGAAGTCAATGCAGCACTGTTTGTGTACAGCAGGACACCCCTGTTTGGCAGTGGCCCTCCAGAGGTGAGAAGCTGACTCTTAGCTATCGCTGCCCGAAGTGGTGTCCAGGCTGAAAACTGCATCCTGGGATTACAGAGAGTAACAGGGATTGTTCAGACTGGGAGGGATGGGCAGTCTGTCATAGAATCGTAGAATGAGCTGAGTTGGAGGGGACCCATCAGGATCATCAAGTCTAACTCCTGGCCCTGCACCCAAGGGTCACACCATGTTCCTGAGAGCATTGTCCAAACACATCTTGGGCTCTGTCAGGCTTGGTGCTGTGACCACTTCCCTGGGGAGCCTGTTCCAATGCCCACCCATCCTCTGGCTGAAGAACCTTTTCCTGTTATCCAGCTGAAATCTCTCCTGACACAACTTCAGGCCATTCCCTCAGGTCCTGTCACTGGTCAGCACAGAGAAGAGATCAGTGCCTGACCCTCTTCTTCCCCTCATTAGGATGTTGAAGGCTCCAATGAGGTCTCCCCTCAGTCTCCTCTTCTCCAGGCTGAACAGACCAAGTGACCTCAGCCACTCCTCTCACAGCTTCCCCTCCAGACCCTTCATCAACCTCCTGGCTGTCATTTGGATGCTCCCTAATAGCTTAATGTCTTTCTTATATTGTGACACCCAAAACTGCCCCCAGCACTCGAGGTGAGGCCGCCCCAGTGCAAGGCAGAGCAGGACAATTCCCTCCCTTGCCCGGCTGTCGATGCTGGGCCTGGTGCCCCTCAGGACAGGATTGGCCCTCCTGGCTGCCAGGGCACTGCTGACTCACATTCAGCTTCTCATCAACCAGGACCCCCAGGACCCTTTCAGTGGCACTGCTTTCCAGCCTTTTCACCTTGTTTGAGAGGAATGAGGAGTCTGTCACCTTGTCCTGAGAGAAGAGTGGAAGGGCTGAGACAGGATGTAGAGGACTGAAGTGTTTGGAACTGATGTTCAGGCCACTACAGCTGTGAGGGGTACTTGTGTGGGGCCAGATGAGCTGTTAGACAGCACCTTCCCCATCAGCCTGCAGCTCCCAGCAGGCATGTTTCCCGTCACAGGACCCTTGGGGGGAGCAGAGCTGCGCCTCTGTCTGGATTCACCTTTGAACGGGGATGTCTTCCCCACTGTCCTCTCGCATGAGTGAAAAGCTGTGTTGCTGTGTTCTCTCTGAATTTCTGATTCCTCCCCTGTCTCTCCAGGAGCCTGAGACCATTCCCCAAGTGAACCTGGTGCCCACTATGGCCCTGCTGCTGGGAGTGCCCATCCCCTACAGTAACATTGGGGAGGTGATGGCCGAGCTGTTCTCTGGGGACGGTGATGCTGTGTCTGCAGCCTTGCAGCAGCTCTCAGTCTATCACATCAATGCCAAGCAGGTACGGCCTGTGGTAGGCCTCCCATTGAATTAAGAGGGGAGAAAGAATGGGTTTTTAACCACAAACCTCTTCTGTTAGGTGGAGGTGGGGTGGTGACATGCTGTTATCTTCAGGGGGAACTTATTTTGAAGCATTACGTCCTTGCAGTGTTTGCTCCAGTAAAAGACAGCCCCATTTTCCCCAAAGAGAAATGAGAGCCACCTGCTTAGTGCTGTGGTTTGGAAAATGCTGTCTGGGAAGGTAGAGGAGGGTTGGACCCAGATGGTCAGAAGTGGATTAGATAATAGGGGACACTGGTTCCTCAAGTCTGAGGATGACCAGAGGCAAGTCTCATGGTTGGAGATTTGAGAGTAAAAGTGGAGGTTTTGATCCTGCTTCAGTTTTGAAGGAGAAACAGTGTTAACAAAAAGCTGTTCTAGATTAGTGAAAGAAGGAAAATAGTAATGAAGGACTAATTGAAGTAAACAACCATGTAACAGGTAATAGTAAAGTAGAATACTGAAGGAGCTATTTACACAAAGTGCAACAAAATACAGAACCCCAGCAGCAGAATGACAAAATTTGAATGAGAGTCTCTGTACCAGCTATAAAAGAAGCCTAGGCAGTGTAGCAAGCTAAGTGAGAGCCTCTATGGATGATGTGAGGGCCATCTGTAGTGGCTCTGGTCATGCTACAGGGCCAGATTTGCCATAGGCATTGCAAGGCATGTATCTCAGCTAAGGGCCAGTCTGCCTTTGAGGGACTCTGGATTGCCGGGAGCAGAGGAATAACTCCTCCAGTGCCCAACCAGCTCCTTGGAGTGCCAGTCGGACACCACTGGTGCAAGCCGGTGAGGAGCTGGAGAGAATGATTGCTGATGGGAAGACAGAAATATTCAGCTCTGTATTTATAGAGCAGCAGAGTGCTCTGACATTTAAAGATCATACTGTGTGTTAGTGTCCATTAATCACTGAGGATATCAATCGTCATCTGTTAGGAATTAGCGCTATCCAGTCGTGCCTGTTTAAATATTTGCATTCATTGTTTGAGGAGGTTTCTGGCTCGATAACGCTGGTGTTGAAGAAGCTGTGGCATTCCAGGGAGGCCTGTGAGAGAGCCAGTGCACGTGTCTGCCATCCAGGGGCAGGGGCAGACTGATTCTGACTGCTCTGAGGCAAATGGAAGGTGTGTGAAGTTACATTTCAGGACTGGAGCAGATCTGCACTGCTAAGCAGATGGATGTTTGTGCAGGTGCTCTGCCCTGCTAATGCCCCTGTAAGACTTCTTTTATGACTTTAATCATAAAAAGATCATAGAGGCAGATCATAGCTGCCTCTGTTCATGTCCTCTTGAAGTAGAAAGCGAAAAGAATGAGCTTTCCTTAGCCTATGGTGCAGTCAATTAATGTGCTAGTATTGCAGAAAGGGAGGCAGTTTGGTTTGATCCACTGTAAGCTTTTTAATTTGATGTTTTTCCTCAGACAAAACTGTAAACTCAAAATGGGGTGCAGATTAACAAGTCATTTATAGAAATGACTTGAGCTTCTGAAGGACATTTGCTTTATCGCTGCCAAAGACTCTATAAAAGCCCGTGGTGATGCACAGCATTACCAGAGGTGCAGCTGCAGGAGTCAGTGTGGCCATCGGGATGGGTGGATCACTTGAGAGGGATGTCACTTGGGCAGAGAGATTGAATTTCCTGATGGTGACATCCTGGATTTATGTGACCAGCCCTGGATGGTGTGGCTGGGGACACGTCTGCCCTGGCAGGGGTTGGTAAATTGGGGTTGTTTCCATTCTGAAAGGGTGGTGTAAAGCAGTGAATGCCATTCCCAGTGTTCCCAGTGCTGCTGTCTGATCCCATGTCCCCTCTCCCGCAGGTGGATCGCTTCCTGCAGTCCTACTCGCTGGTGGCTCAGGACCTGCCAGCAGAGCAGCTCCAGCACCTGCGGGAGCTCTTCTCCAGTGCTGTGGAGGAGCACACACAGCTGCTGGCCCAGGTGCAGGGGACGACAGGGCTGCCTCGGGAGCTGGAGTCCAGGCTGGGAAGCCTCATCGGGCGCTTCCAGCGCTACTTGCGGGAGGCACGGGCTGTGTGCACCCAGTCCTGGGCCCGCTTCCACCCGCTGCGTATGGCAGGGGGCTGCATCCTGATTGCCTCCTCCTGCTTGCTCTGCTACACGGTCTCAGAGCTTGCCGCGTCCTCACACTCGTTCTGTCGCAGCTGCCTCCTGTACCCGCTGCCCTGGGTCCTTGTGGGGGCTCTGCTTGGGCTGGCCCACGTTTTCACCCAGAAGGGGCTGGATCTGCTCCTGGTGTCATCATGGGCAGCCGCCGCTTCTCAGCTGGGCTTTTTCTGGCACTGGTGGGGCCGGCATCCCAAGAGAGCCCGTTTGGCAGGCAGTCAGCCCCCCTTGGCTAGCGGTGGCCTGAGGCAGAGGCTGCGAGCATGGCTGGGGCTGGCCTTCCCCATGGGCATTCTGTTGTTCCGCTGCGGAGCTATGTTTTCTGACAGCTTCGTTGTGGCCGAGGCACGGGTGGCCCCGTTCCTGCTGGCCTCGCTGGTGATGTTGCTAGTAGGGAAGCTCCACTGGGATGGTCGCCTGACTGTGCCAGAAAGTCCCAAGCAGCAGCTCCTCGGCTTTTCTTCTTACCGGAGAGAGATCTGGTACCTGCTGTGCCTCGTGGCCATGCTCCTGGTCTGCGTGCGCCTCTCCAGTTTCTTCCACCAGTGCCGCGAAGAAATTCCTCAGTGCCGGCCCTCTGTTTTCCTCTCCCCGCTTGCCAGCCTGAGAAACACACGGGCCAAGAACCTCTTCTACCTCCTGTGCGTGGCCTTGCTGGCTGGGCTGGTGTATGCAGTGCAGAGCTGGCTAAGGCACTATGGCAACCTGAACAGCTCGGACCCCCTCGTGCTCTTCGTGCGCTGGGGTTTCCCACTGGTGGTCCTCTGCATTGCCTGCTACTGGGCTGTTGCCTCCAGTGCTGATGACTCTCTCGGCAAGCTGCAGGAGCTGGTCCAGGTGGCAGTTGTTGTCTTTCCCCGGGCTGTCTACGGGCTAGCATCTGTGGGGCTGCTGCTCCTGCTGTGCAATCCCTTGACGGTGTTTGCGAAGGACACACGGGAGTCGGCGGGCTCCATCGTCACTCCCTACCTGGGGGTTCCCAGCTCCGAAGTCGACTTCCTTCACGTCATCCCTCAGATCTACAAGAGGATGCAGGAGTCTCAGAGGAGCCGGCTGGAGCGGGGCAGCTGCAGGGCCACTGTTGCAGCGTATGGGTTGGGCAGCGTGTACTCGGCAGCCCTGGTCATAGCCCTCACCCTCCTGGGCTTCCTCTTGATGCTTCTGCACAGCGAGCGGCTGAGCTTTGCCTTCCTGCTCCTCTTCGTGGAGGCCTTCGTGCTGCTGCACATCCACACGTGTGCCAGAGGCCTTGCTGGAGATGCTGGTGAGTCCGGGCTCAATAGAGCAGCCACTGGATGTGTGATCTGGGCCTCACCTGCAGTGACCTTGCCTTAATTCCGGTGGGAGGAGCAGGGTCCAGTTTCTAGTCTTGGGAAAGAGTGGTGCACTGATCCTCGGGATACTCTTGGCTTTTTTAGAGCTGCTTAAATCCTCTAGTAGAAGAAAGATGCATGCAGCAGGGACGCGAATGTGGGAGGAGGAGGAGGAGTGTCTTGGGTCAGGGAAAGGAGCTCTACACTTAACTCTTCTGCCCAGGGTATGGACAGTCACCAAACCTCTCTGGTGCTGACAGAGTGCAGTAGCAGGGCTACTGGCACCAGCACAGGGAATGCTGGCCCCTTGCTGTATCCTTGGGGGGAGCTGGGCTGTTTCCTGTCTCCTAAAAGAGCCGACGTGGAAAGGGAACCTGGAAAAAAGGTCACTAGGCTTTTTTTGACCGTGGAGCTGTCTTGTTCCTTGATGCTGATATCCCCACTCCCTGCCTCTGCTTTTGTCTTTATCTCTCAGAGCCATTTTCAGTGCCCTGGTACGCAGTCATCTCCTGGCTCCTTGCTGCTTCCCAGTTCTTCTATTCCACAGGCCACCAGCCCATCTTCCCAGCCATCCACTGGAATGCAGCGTTTGTCGGCTTCCACCTTGACCACAGCACGAACCTCCTGCCTGCTGTCCTGGTGGGCGCCAACACCTTCGCCTCCCATATCCTCTTTGCAGGTAAATCAATTTCTTCCGGGGCTGTGGAGCCCGAGCAGACACAGCTCGCTGCAGTGCCTTGTCTGGGGCTCTGCAGGCTGAGCGTGAGGCGATAAAGGCTCCAGCACCAGCTGAGCAGCAGCATCCTCACTGTTCCCCTCGTGGGACCACAGCAGCCTGGCCTGGAGGTGGGGTGTATGCTTCCTGCACATCCAGGGCCAGGTGACAGAGCCTAGACTGCTCCTCGCCTCCTGGGCCCCAGTAACTTCATGTGCCTTTGTCCTTGAGGTAGTTGGCTGCCCGCTGCTCCTGCTGTGGCCCTTTGTGTGTGAGATGTCCAACTCACAGAGGAAAAAGCCCAAGAAGGAGTCCCGGGAGGAGCTGCAGGAGGTAGAGGAGCGCATGATGGAGATGAGGCTGCGGGAGTCTCCAGAGAAGTTCTCCACTGCTCTGTTGCGGCTGGGATTGAAGTACCTCTTTGTCCTTGGGGCACAGGTATGGGCAGAGGCAGGGTGGCTGTGGGAAAGGCTGTCTAGGAGGAGATTGGTGTGCTGTGAGAGCCGTGGAGCACTCTGATGAGAGAAAGGGGTCAGCTGGGACACAGACAGGCCCAGGGGTGGTGTGTCTGGGTGCAGGTGGAAGAGCAGGTCCCTTTTCAGCCATGCTGTTTGCTCTGTGCTTTGGGAAGGGCTCCAGCGTGGAAGCTGCCGTACAGATTAGGACGCTTTTCACAGCCATATTTGCCCGGAGTGGGAATGTCTGTTCAGGAGCTGCAGGGTTGTAATCCTACTCCCTGTCTATCTTACCATTCCTATCTCACACCAGCTCTGGCTTTCCTATGTGCTGTGATGGTATAGGGAGCTAAACACCAGAAATTTTAATCCTGTGAAAGAAGTGAATAGCTTTCTGGGATTTATCCCTTCAAATCATTCTCCTGTGTTGTCAGACCAGAGATAGTGCAAGGAAGGGAGCAAGCCCTGCAGCAGGAGAGCAGGAGTGCCCCTCTCAGTGAAACAGGTCAGGTTAGCCACAGTGTGAGCCCTCCTCTGTGCTGCCCCAGCCTGGCCTCAGGAGGGCCTGCATGTGCTCCAAGCTGCTTGTGTTTCCCGACACTCGAGGACATCATGGAAGGGAGTCCTCTTTAGGATGCTCATTCCTGGCGTATGCTGTGCCAGCCTCTCAGGCACGTGCAGTTTAGATGTGAACCTAGTGCCCAGGAGGTCTCTCCAGAGTCATCTGTGACTTGTTTTTCCTGATCTTCCCCGCAGCTTCTGGCCTGTGTTTGTGCAGCTATGATCCTCAGAAGACACCTCATGGTCTGGAAGGTCTTTGCCCCAAAGTAAGTCCCAGGAGTTGCTCCGATGCTGGGTTAAGACTTACATCCCTGACGTCTTGACTAGAGTTTGCAGACAGTAATGTTGGAAGCGACACTGTGACCAATCTTCTGACTCATGACCTAGTAGCGGTTGTAGGAATGTCCCTAACTAATTCCTGCTTGAAATTCAGAAGCTAGACTTGAGCTAGAGCCTAGAAGTTTCTCCTCATCTTAATTTCCAAGGACATGCAGAGCCCACCTGGAAGCTGAGAATATCGTAGGTCAGAGAGCCAAAGGTAAGGATACCAGACCAGAAGTGATAAACCCAGAAATGCTGAACCAGCAAACCTTTGAACTAGTTGGTGTGAGGGGTGGCCTCAGCCTCTGAGGGATTCAAAATCCCACCTGCATCAACAGGTCCTGAGCGGCCTCTGAACCAGAGGAGTGCTTGGCTTACAGGTTTTAGGCAGCAACTGCTGGGGAGTGAATGTAATTCAGGTTTTAGGATGTGGGATGGTACCAGCCTCTCATTGTCAGGAAAATCAGTCAGCTGGAGGGTAGCAGCCTGTCTTTGTAGTCATGCTGGCTGTTGTATCCTGAACTGCATCTATTGTGCCTGCAGGTTCCTCTTTGAGTCGCTGGGCTTCGTGGTGAGCAGCATCTGCCTGTTGCTGGGGATCTCGCTGGTGATGCGTGTGGACTGTGCCGTCAGCACCTGGTTCAGCCAGCTGCGGCTCAGGTAGCCTTGGAGACGTGGGGAGCCTGAGCTGCTCGTCGGCCGAGGCTGTGGTCGTCTCCTCGCCTCCCTCAGGCTGGGAGGGATACACGAGCCGCCAGCAACGCGTGCCTGCCCACAGCAGTCAGGGATTATCCCCAGCTCCCTGCCTCTGTGCCGAACAAAAGGACTGGAGCCGACTGTTCCTGGCTCACGGGGATGGTGTTTCTCAGCAGGGGAGGTCAGAGCTCTTGCTGGGCCTTTGCTGGCAGCAGGAGGACTGTGCAGCAGGAGCCCGAGAAGCAAGAGTCCTGAAGTGCTCCTCTGGAGAAACACCAGCGGGGTCTTGCTGCTACTTTCCTGACAACTGTTGCAATGTGCAGCTGGTAGGCTTCAGTGGCCAGCAAGGTGTCGCCTTTACTGTGCAAAGACAGTGACTCATGGAATGGGGCCTGCTGAGGCGGGGAGAGGAGGTCGGGAGGGGAGGGAATGTCCCCACAGCCACCACTTGTTTTCATGTGCTCGGTTTTCACGCTGGAATCACACTGACATGGTTCCACGCAGATGGGTCCTGGAGCCTTGGTGGCAGCTACTCCTCTGTCAAGTCAGTCAGTTGCTCTGTAGTGAGGCCTCTCTTGCCCTACACTCGGTCCCATTTTCCTGGTTCTCCTCAGCCCTGTGAAGCGCAGTGGGGAGCACTCTGGGCTGCCTTGTACAGCAGGCTTAGCTTGGGGCAGTGGTAGCAGGGACAACTGTGTGCATGACCAAGAAACTCTCCACTTCTGTTCTCAACCTGTCAGGGTCCCTGCGGGCTGGGTGGTAGCAGCCAAGGCTCCTGATCCCTTCCTGAGTGTGTGCTGCTGGATGCTGGCAGTTGACTGTGAACAGTTAAGATGCAGGAAGATGCAGTGACAGAATAGGGACTCACCCATACTGGGCCTGGCCAGCAGGAAAGGGGAACCTGGAGTAGCTGTCCCAGCTGCAGGAGTTGCCTTGGTGTGAGCTCCCAGAGCCTGGGAACAGCTACTTGAGAGCCCTGAGCAGGCACCAGTTCTTTTGGGAAGTGGTTTAACTCACTGATGTCTGTGTATGTGCTGGGTGCTATGGACCAGATGCAGTCAGTCACATCCATGATCCCATGTTTGGTACTTGTCTCCCTCTTGGCCTTGGCATTCTCTGTGAGACTTCATGCCGCAAGTGAGCTATGCCAAACATGTCCTTGACTGCTCACAGTCAGGAGACATGGTGTTTCTTTCTTTATGGGCAGAGGTAGAGGATGGTGACCACGGTGCCTGGTCACATCCTGGCTCAGTTCCTCCTCTAATTTCCATTGGAGCTGGGATTCCTTACTGCCCTGAACCACAGTGTGGCATTACTTGGTGCTATGAAACCTTTTGTCTCTTTCCTCTCTGGAAAGAGCCAAGGACTGCTTGCCTGGGATTTCTGCAATGATCTTTGCCAGATCCCATTAATTTTTAACTCATGCACCATGACTGCCCCTGTTTGAGTTCCTTACTGCAGACTGTTAGCATAACTCCAGGCTCTTTCTCTCCTCTGCCCTGCAGAATCCCAGGGAAAATGTCTTGTCACCTCTCTCCTGATTTCACTTCTTGGCATTTTTCCCAAGTGCCCGGTTGCTGAGGCTCTGCAGGGCAGGTGGAATGTTGTATTTTACCCGTGAAAAATGCCTGCTCAGGTGATAGGATGCCATTCCAGGGAGGCTTAATCTGTTCTAACATTAGGTTTTCATTGCCTGGCCTGCTCTGGAGCTGCTGGCTGTGCTGCGCTACCTCAGCCTCTCATCTCCTCCGCAGTCCTGCTCAGTTTCACCTGACACAGCCAGGGACTGGTTTGTAGCTGGCATCACACCCTGCACCTGCCTCACTGCCTGGATGCATAACACCAGCGCTAGGACAAGGAAGGGGTAGCAGCAAACAGTGGGGGAAGCTGGAAGCTACAGGAATGCATCGTCCCACAATTAAAATGGGCTTAGGCAGTCACACCCTTGAAAGTAGGTTATTTGCTGAAAGCTGACTCCCTGGTGGCCATGATGCTTCTGGAGGAACGAGGGGTGCATCGATACGGGGAGGAAGAAGGGGGTGGAGGTAGCAGTTACCCAGTAAGTTTTCATTTAAGGTGAGGTTAATCTGGATAACACATGTTGCTAAACCCCGAGGCTGGAGCTCAGATAGGTCTTGTTGTAACCTCATAACCCGGTCAGGAGCTTTCTGCCTGACTGTGTGTGTGCTGACAGAAGTCCCTGTGGTCACTGATAGCGTAGGACTGGCCCCTGACATCCCCACAGCTGCCACCCAGGCCCCTTGGCTTCCATCTCTGGGACTGATTCCTCTTTCACTGGTCACTCCAGTGCAGCTGAGCCTTCCCACGCTCACTGTTCACGGTTGGAGCACTCTCACGTGGCTTGGGCATCCTCTCCTCACCCCTCCATGTCACCCATCTGCCGTGTGTGGGCTCGTGGTCCCGGGAGACCAGGGAGAGCAGAGGGAACAGCAGAGCTGTAGCGCCATCAAAGGACACACATTTATCTCGCCAGAGACTAAACAAAACTTGCAGTAGAAGAGCTGCGGGTACCTTCTTGTCACTGCAGAGATGCCTCGGAGTGCTGGCTGCTCGGACACGGCAGACTGGCTGCTACACCAAAGATTTCAGATTCATGAAGATGCGTTTTCCAAGGGCTGGAGATGCTCTTGCTTCTTTTCGTTGACTGTTTTAGTCTTTGTCAGCCTTCCTCAGCTGCCCTCAAGCTGATTGTTTGGCTGCCATTCTCCTGGGCATGCCGGGGATTATAGAGTTAATGCCAGTCCAGGGCTTGGCAGCCTTGGAAGCAGATCATGCTGCTGATGCTAGAGCAGACAGGGCTGTTTGCTGATTTAAAACCCCAAGAGGGGATTGCCTCTTGGTCCAAACCAAGGCTCTTTGGGAATCTGGTGTGCTGGGGAGTAGGTTTTGCCCCACATCCCTCCAAAGAGGTTGTCGTAGGGCCCTGCTTGTCTCTCCTGGACAAGTTATTCCAAGTGGTTTATTTCTGGTCCCTGTGTCCCTCGGCTGAGTGTGAGAGGGGACAGAGTGCTCAGCTGAGCAGTTTTCATCCTGCACTCCACAATCTTTCTGCACTTTGGGCTTTGCAAGTGCTGTGCATGCGTTTCTTGGCAGGGGAGAGCCATTGGGAAACTTTCTTGGCTCAGGCCCATGCTGTGTCCCATGGTCCTGGAACAGAACAAGAATTCAATTGTGTCTCTTTTTTGCTGCCTGGAAAATAGTGACCAAAACCTGCAGCCACTGTGAAGGGTTGTGAGCATCCCGCCGCTCTGGTCTGTGGGGCCAACGTGGATCCCAAGGGGTGGCACTGTTTTGAGGAGCCATGGGCTCTCTCTAGCTCTGTCCCCACAGCTGTTCCTCTGTCCCATCTCTCTCTGGTTTTCCCTCAACTCTTCAGGCTGCTTTTTAATGCCAAGGCACAGTCCCAGTCTTGGTGTGCATGTCCCCCCTTCCCCTCAGGAAGCAGCAGTGCCAGTGTGTGGGGAGCAGGGCTGGGGAGCGCCGCTCTCTCCTCTGAACCCTGACTCAGTGCGCCATGTGGCTTGGAGCAAGATTGTTGTTTTATTTTTTATTAACCTCTGTGTGCCTCAGTCCCTCATTTGGGGAAAAAAAAAAAAAGGGGATGGACCCAGTTGTGGAAAGCAACCTGGGAGCTCTGCATGCAGCGTGGTGCTACACTTTCCTGGGTATCTACATATCTGGCTGCCGACGCTTTCATTCACATCCAGCAGCTACACCTGGAAGGTGGAAGCAAAGCTCAAGTCTCTGCTGGCAAGCAGAGCCTTTTTACTTTCAACAACCCCTCCGAAACAGGCAGGGTGGAAGTGCTCATTCACCTGGCAGCCATGGTCCTTGAGATTGGTGTCCCGCATCCAGCAGTGCTGGGTATGGCACGACTGACCCGGGGAGGCAGCCAGGGAGGGGTCGTTCTGTTATTAAATGGTGTAATTAATTAATTAATTAATTAATCGGGAGTGGGGCGAGGCGTGAGTGGAAATTTGCTGTCCGAGGGTGGCACGGGGCTCCGGGCGGCTGTGAAAATGATGTCTGCAAATAAAACTGTGAGAGCCAAGGAGAGCTGTGTTGTCTCCTCCTTCCATCCCTCTCCCCGAGCCAACTTCCTCCTGAGGGGAAATGGAGGGTTAGGCACTGATCTCTTCTCTGTGGAAACCACTGACAGGACCCGAGGGAATGGCCTGAACCTGTGTCAGGAGAGGTTTAGGTTGAGCTGGGGTCCAGGACTCTCGAGGTTTAGGAAAAGGCTCTTCAAGAGAGCGGTCGGGCACTGGAACAGGCTCCCCAGGGCAGGGGTTACAGCCACAAGCCTGCCGGAGTTCAAGAAGCGCTTGGACAACGCACGGGGTGTGATTCTTGCGGGGTCCTGCCCAGAGCGAGGAGTTGGACTCGCTGATCCCGATCAGTCCCTTCCAGCTCGGGACATTCTCTGACTGGTTCTGTGGCCCGTGTTTTCGCCTTGCGACGAGGTTTGTCCCTCCGCGGCCGCCCCCTTCCCGGCGCGCGCCCCCTCGGCCCCGCGCTTCCCTGTTGCCGTGGTGACGGCCGTTCCC
>VZTA01029729.1:16630-27718 GCA_013398855.1 Mohoua ochrocephala
GGAGCTGCTCCTGAGCATCCGCGGTGAGTGGCGGCCGCCGTGCCCCGCCTTCACCTGCCGCTGCTGTCCCGGGCCTGCAGCGTGTGGGCGGGGAAGCAGCGGGTCCCGGACAACCTCTGCTTTCCGGGATGCAGCTCCGGTTTCCCGGTGCTAGAAACAAACCCGTGAGGGGGGCGGCGTGAAACGGTCTCCACTGCCCAGTGCTGAACGGGGCGTGCAAAGGAGTTAAGCACAGAATCGTCAGGGTTGACAGGGACCTCTGGAGATCAGGTCATCCACTCCAACCCCCCTGCCAAGGCAGGGCCACCTGGAGCAGGTGACACAGGAACACATCCAGGTGGGGTTTGGATGTCTCCAGAGAGGGACACTCCAGGGTTGGTGCCCTGGACTAACAAGGTACCAGAGACTCTGGGCAACTCTTCCAGTACTCTGCCACCCTCAGCATAAAGAAGTTCTTCCTCAAGCTGAGGTGGAGCTTCTTGTATTTTAGTTTATGGCCATTGCTCCTCCGAATGCAGCTCCAGTATCCTAGCGCTGGAAACAAGCCAGGGTGAAATGATCCTTGTTGCCCTATGCTGACCTGGGCCAGCAAAAGGGTTACTGCCCAGCCCCAGCCTCCACCTTAACTTGCTGGGCAGAGCTTTGGGGTTTCTGTTAAAAAAAAGTGAGGCAGCCTTTGCCCTGGGAAGTCAGGGAAGAGGCTCCCTGACACCGGTGTGGTGCAGAGAAAGCCCGATGTGAGGCAGCCTGATTTCCAGTTTTCTCAGCTCCTCAGTGCAAGAGAGACATGGAGCTCCTGGAGAGGGTCCAGCAGAGGGAAATGAGGATAACTAGGGGACTGGAATATCTCTCTTAAGAGAAAGGCTGTGAGCTGGGCATGTTCAGTCTGGAGCAGCTGTGACTGAGAGGGGACCTCATCGATGTCTGTCAGTGTCTGCAGGGAGGGGTCAGAGGGTGGAACAGGCTGTGCTCAGTGGTGCCCAGCAATAGGACACGAGGCAACGGGCAGAAACTGATGCACGGGAAGTTCCACCTGAACACGAAGAATAACTTTACCCTGTGGGTGACTGTGCATTGGAACAAATATCCCAGAGAAGCTGTGAAGTGTCTCTCACTGGAGATACTCAGGAATCATCTGGATGCAGTCCTGTGCCATGTGCTCTAGGATGGCCCTGCTTGAGCAGGGAGGTTGGCCTAGAGCCAGGAGCCACTCTGGTCCCCTCCAGCCTTACCCATTCTGTTATTCTGTGGTAAGGAGAGAGACACAGTGTGTGAAAGGGTGTGTAGTGGAACAGAGAAGGCTATTGATGCTCTTTTGAGAGAGGTGAAAGGCCTGGCTCCTGGAGGACTGCAGCATTTGGAAAGCTGGGGAATGGATGTCTAAAGCAGTGCTGGCACCTGGAGTGCTGACACATGCTGTCTGTCTGGGCACTGCAGTTCCCAAGTGGCTAAATCACACCACAATCACTAAAAAATTCTTGCCAAGCCACTTCTCTTGTCACCAAGCGAGTTGTTGCCACCTGAGCATGGATGGCTATTTATTCTTAGTTTATTCTAAATCTCTTGTTGGGTTGGCTGTGCCCACAGGGCTGCCGGCTGCCCTCCCTGCCCTGCCTCTGGAACTCACTGTCCTCTACAACTCCCTGCTTTTCACTGCGGGAGCATCTGACTCTGCCATCAAAGGAGAAGCAGAAGGAATACGCCAGGGGCTCCTCAGGGGTAAGGATGTGGTTCTTTGTGTGGCGAGTTCTTGGGATGAGGAGAATGTTCTCTGTGCTCTGGAGATACTTGGTGACTGGCCGGAGGTGCGGGAACTATGAGCAGACACTCCTGGCTCTGCCAGGAAAGGCCAGAGATGGGGGAAACTGTGAGCAGACATGCCTGGCTCTGCCTGGAAACTGTGGCCAGGCATGCCTGGCTCTGCTTGGAAGGGCTGGAGATGGGGGGAACTGTGAGCAAACATCCAGGCCCTGCCTGTAAGGGCTAGAGGTGGAGTGGTGTGTGGCCAGGGACAACGTGCAGCTGCCTGCCTGCTGCTGCCTGCAGGGATGGGCTCGAGGTTTCAAGGGAAACAATGGTTTGTAATGTGTAAGGTGCCAAGTCTCTAGCAAAGTTTTAGTGATAGTAGAAAATAAGTGTTTTCTTTAATTATGGTTTGCTGGCTTCAAAGAAAACTCACTGAAATAGGCTGCAGTTCAGAGGAGGATCTGCAATGTTGGCACATGCTTACCTGAGGGCAAATGACTTCAGGAGGGCTCAGCAGAGCCGGAGTCTGGCTCTGAGTTGTGCTGTGTGTTGTCTCCTGAGTGTGCTGCTGTCAGCTCCACTCTTTCAGAGCTTGTTTTCCATTCTGCTGAGGCCAGGCCAGCCCTGCAACCCCATTCCTTCCATCACTACGAGGAGCCCAAGCTTGCTTGAGGCTTTCTCTCCCTCTTGCATCCAGGGTGTTTGTTACAGGGCACCGACCCACTGTCTCACAGCTACAGATCTTTTTTTTTGGTTTTTTTTTTTTTTTTTCCAGTTCTGGAGGCTTGTGGGGCCTGCAGACAGGATCTTGGCACGGAGGAGCTGTGGCAAAAGGTGCTGCAGGAGGTAACCGCGGAGGAGCTGCAGGCACCTCTGCACCGTCTGGGGGCCTTGCAAGCAGCCTGGTGGCTGGCAGCCGGCCGTCTGGGAAGTGTTGCTGGCCTCTTCCAGCTCCTGAGCACTGCTGAGGTAACTGGGTGCAGGCAGATGCCGGCGGAGCTGATGTAAATACCGTGTTTGTCATAAAACTCGCTCTGCAAAATGTTGTTGTGGCACTTGGACACCTGAACCCATCAGTGCTGCCCAGTCAGCATGACTAATCCTCTCTCCCCCTGGCGTTCCCAGCATAGCCTAATGGCCCTGAGAGCGTTAATGGATCCCAGAATATTCTGCCTCTTGGGGCCCTGGACCTCTGTGTGTGAGACAGGAGGCTTGGGCAGGCTGGGAGAGGGCTGCAGATGGACTTGCAGACTCTGTAGGGAACAGCAGTGGGATGCAGAACCTTCCCTGCTGATTGAGAGGCTGCTGATGGGTCCCATCCATCAGCATCTGTTGGATCTGCCGTGCCAGGAGGCCCTGGAGGTGCACCCCACTCTGAGGTGGGGAGATGCTGCCCCAGGCCAGGCAGGAATCACTGCAGTAAGGGGGTTGTAGCTGAAGCGAGTAGATGGTAGGACATTGCTCCCCAGTGCAGGGAGTGGTATTGCCTGGTTTGGTGGGACGTGTTTCTCTGTGCCCTTGGACCAGTGTTTCCTGCTTCCCTTCAGCATTCCCTGCTCTCTCTCCTCTGTGCCTTCACAGGAGCCGGGAAGGTCTCACTGCAGCGAGGGGCAGAACAAACTCCTCTCCCTGATCAAGGCATGGCGGGTCCCTTCTGAGGAGGCCTCCCTGCCCCTCGTACAGAGCGCCAAGGACTTGAAGGAAATCCTCTGCACTGCAGCAGCCTTCCTGCAAGGTTTGTGGGGGGCAGGTACTCATGCCAGCACAGTCTCCTGCTGCTCTGTCCCAGGACCACTTTCCCTGCCCTTATCCTAGTTTCTCTTCCCAAGCAAACTGGCCCTTGGGGTTTTCTGTGCTGCTCCTTTGGAAGACAGCCTGGGCTGAGTCTCCGAATCTCAGCTTTTACATTCCATATTCAAAGAGCTTCCCTGCTTTTTCCCCAGCTCATCCTTTCTCTGCACTATCACAGGGCTCCTCTGCCCGTCTGTGACTTTATTTAGGCCCTGCTGTGACCTTAAAGCAGAAGGCTGGCAGGGGACTTGTGAAGGTTTTCCTTTCTTCTGTCTGTCTTCCGGAGCCTGCCTTGATGCAAGCACATTGTTCCTGTCGGATTACGGTGCTGCAAGAGCCACGCAAAGCCGTTGTGAGGCTTTGTAGCCTGGTGTCACAGCAGGCAGTGGATCTCATCTGACCACTGTGTTCCATCCTGCCTGTTTTCTTTCCTTTACTGTTTTGACAACCCCAGCAGCTCCGGGGACAGCCAGCGCTGCCTCGCTGTGCTTGGGCTCATACAGGGCCTTCCTGCCAGGAGACAAGGCAGGAGCTCTGGCCCACAGAGCTGGAGCCAAAATAGTCTAGGGTTTGCCCCAGCACTTCCAGCAGGGAGGTGGCAGATGTGAGTGTGATGCTGGTATGTGAGAGCAGCCTCAGGGAAGCCTGAAAAGAAGACTGAAGGAAAAGCAAATAACCAGTTGTGATAAATATTAATGAATAGATATCCCAAAGCATCCTGCTGGGAAATGACCCAGATGTGCTGGAAAGATTCTGAGGTTCTGTGTGTGCTTCCCCATCTGCACTGCTGTCATTGTGGATGAATGTGGAGGTGAACCTGCCCAGCACATACCCCTGTCTTTGTTCTGGGCCAAAGCAGGAATCTTGGTTGCTGGGCTTGGGAGCTGCTGTTATTTCTGCTGGACATTTCCATTGAGTGGCTTGTTCTCCTGCAAAACCATTAAAGCAAAGATGGCAGCTTGGCACTATCCCGCTGTGCATCGCTGCGTGTGGAGGGGATCGGGCAGCTCCCTGTGGCTCCGGGAAGAAAAGGCCACCACGCTCGTTTGGGGCCAGGTGGGACAGGAAGGGGAGCCACCCAGCCACTATGTTGGGTCTGTCCTAGGGCTGCAGGAGCTGGAGGCTGGGAACTTCCCCACCGCCCTTTCCCTCCTTCAGGAAGCTGCAGGAGGATTCTGCTCCAAGAAGATCCTGGCCCAGATCTACACCTGCCTTGGCTGCTGCGCTCAGCGAATGGTAACGACAGCAGAGAGGGGAAAGGCAGCTTAGAGCTGTGGGGTGGGCGGGCTCAGGCTGGTGTCCACACTGCCTTTGCATGGCCCAAGGCCTCTGCAGGGAGGGAAGGCCTTGAGCAGAAGTTGCCCTTGTGGCCCCAGTCTCCTTGGACAGGCTGCAAAATCCATGCAAAGATTTTGGCTGAATGCAAAGTGTTGCTGCAGAGAGAGAAGCTCAGAAACCAACCTGAGGAGGGCTGCCTTTGGCTGAAGTGCTGCCCTTGCTTAGTGGGGATCTCTGGGGGAAGCAGAGCAAGAATCTGGATCCTATCAAACAGTAAAGAAATCAGCAAGATGTCCTTTCAACATGCCTTATCTTCCCATCCACCTAGGGCAAGCCTCAGACAGCCCTTCAGCACCTGAAACGGGCCCTCCAGGTAGATTTCCAGTGCCTTCCTGCCCTGTCCCACGTGGCAGCAGTGTACCACGAGCTGGGAGAGACTGATGGGGAGCTGCAGGCCCTGACCCTGCTCTACGAGGTTTGTCTGGTTCCTGTAGTTCTGGGATGAGTTTTGCCCAGCAGAGCCTGCACAGAGCTTCAAGCAGGCTTCAGGCTTCTTCCTTCCGGGGGGCTGTTTGACCCTAGAAGGGGTCCCCAAGATAGCATGGTGCTGCCTTCAGCAAGTGGGCAGGAAGGAGCCCAGCGAGATCTGAAATTCCTGCTCAGCACCACATTGGGATGTGGCAAGACCTTGGGTTCATGTTCTTGGTGGCTTGGGAGAAGAGGTTACACTCTCAGGTTAGAAAGTATCAATCTCTTAATCAAGTATGTGGTAGTAAAGGGGCCTTTAAGGGCAGATTTTGGCTGCAGTGAGGCAGCGTGCATTAGCTGTGTGAACCTGCCTGGGAGAGCAGGTCACAGCAGTAGACCCTGAATTATCTCTTCAGCTGTCTGAAAACTGTCAGATACATACAGAGCTATGGAGAGGGAACTCTCTCATTGCAAATGGTCTAACTAGGTCTGTGGCTGCAGTGGGAGAGGGTGTTCCAGGCAGCTCAGAGCACCTTGAACTAAAAACACGAGGGGATCTGGGTGACTTTGCAAATCTCCTGGTGCCACTTGGAGATCAGAAGTCTACCTGCCCCTGTGTGATCCGGATGGCTCTCCCTGGAAGCAGCTGTGAGAGCAATGTGGCTGTGCTTGTGAAGTGCAGCACTTCTGCTTGCCTGCGTGCGTCTCCAGATATCAGAAGTGACAAATGATTGCAGCTGCCTGAGACTTGACCGGTGTGGTGTTGATCATACTTTCTGTTCCTGTTTCACAGGCTCTGAGAAAAAACCCTCCAGCAGCTGCTTCCTCTAGTCCCTGTTTCCTCATACGAGCAGAGCTGCTTGTCCACACACCAGTACTCACTTCTCTCCTTCGCCGGCACCACCCCTCTGAAGTGAAGTACCTGCTGGCACAGCGGTGTCTCCAGGATGGGAGGTAACAGTGCCTCTGCCCTGCTTGCAGCATGCTGCTCGTTTGGGCTCTGCAGTTTTCCTTGTGCTCCTGGGAATGGCCCAGTTCAGTGCTGCTGTCGTAGGTCTGCTCAGAGCATGGATATTGTGAACAGGGCGAGTGTGGTGCAGGGGGAGAGACTGCGGGCTGGCAATCCAGGTTTCACCTGGCTGATGGCACTTCCGCTCCTTCCACCACGTGTCCTGTTCCTGTTGCAGGGTGGCTGATGCAGTGGAACATTACCTGGATTTTCTGTCTCTCCTTCAGGAGGGGCTGCAGCAGCAGGTAGGTGTCCTGGTGAGGAGCTCCCCTGGTGACTTGGAGGATGAGGGTTGGAGGGATCCAAACCCGGTCCCAAGGGCCGGGCCCAGGCATCAGCCTTGGACTCCAGGCTTCAGTGCCTAGTTTGAGATGTGAAGGAAATGAGTTGGGGGCTGGCACCCCTGACCTGTGGCATGTCTGCCTTTGGATTCACACCAGAGGGCACTCACCACCGCTGTTGGGAGAGACAGCTTCCCCTTCCCTGTGGGGAGGACCTGTCAGCCTGATTTTGGATGTCCTTCATTTCCGGAGTAGGAATTTGATGCCTTGACTCTGCTGAGCTATGAGTGTTTCACATCTTCTGCCTGCTCCACCAGGCTCCAGTGACTGTGGGAGTGGGCTTGAGCTTTGCTGGGCAGCAGCTCCGCGTTCCCAGTATGCACAAAGTCATTCTGCTTGGCTGAGAACTCTGCAGTTCTGCAGCACTGACATCGCTTTTGCTCCCCAGGTGCCTCTGGATGGTAGCTCAGCTCTGCCCAGGATCCCAGAGGTGTTCCTGGAAGCAGCGTCTGCCTTGGAGCAGGCTGGGAGGCACCAGGATGCCATAACCGTGTGTGAGGAGGTCATCAGCCGGACAGCTGACCTCATTCCACGGGTGTTACGAGTGGAGGAGAGGCTGGAGCAGCCGGAGTGCTCATCGCCAGGGGCAGAACTGGCGGCTGGACTCCTGTCCCAGAAGAAGGAGAGTCTGTGCTGCCTCGCCTGGAGAGCAGCTGGATACCTGCACCAGGGCTGGGCATGGGCCAAGCTCGGCGAGAGCAAGGAGGCTGTAACACAGTTCAGCAGGTGATGAAGCCTTGCCGGGAGAAGGGGCCTCCCCAGCAGGCAGCAATGGGTGGCGGGGCCAGGGCAGGGCAGAGCACGGCACTGGAGCTGCCCTGGCAACTTGACACTCCTGACAGCCCAAGAGCAGCTCCAGAGCTCCTCTGTCCTCCCACCCACAGGTGCCTCAGTGATCTCCTGCGTCTCCAGCTTCATGGGTCTGGTGTCAAACCAACAGGTAGGACACTGCACAGGCGGGACCTGTGTGGGGCCTGGGCTGGGTCAGGATCTGTGCTTGGCGGCAGCAGCAGATACAGGAGCAAGGTGGTGGGCCCAGCTTCACTCTGGCTAGAGGCAGTTGTCCCAGGGTGCAAAGCTCTGGGCCATGTTGAATCCTCTGAAGACACTGGCTGCATTTTTTGGAGCAGAATTTGGTCTTGGCTCTGCCTCCTTCTTCACTGTCTAGGTAGCAGTTAAATGGGCTGTGAACTGGAAAGCTTCTCCAACCCAGTTTTTGGGGAAAAGATACATGCCAGTGGTGCAGAGGGACAGCCAAAGGCCAGGCTGCTGCTGAGGTCGCTGTGCACCACAGCCATGTAGCATTCTGGGCTCTTGACATTCTTCCATCTCCCCCTCTGCTGCCTCCCGACCCCTTCCAACCTGGCAGAGGCTGAGCTTTGCCATCTGACTGCAGAGCTGGAAGACGAGCAGCCCAACTAAATGTTTGGCCTGTCCTGAGTGCTAATCTGGCTCAGCCTGCTGGGACAAGGGACAGAGCATCTGGAGGATGCTGTCTTGAGATGTGTGTGTCTTCCTGCGACAGAGAATCTCCAGGCAGAAGTGGAGGTGCTCCAGAAGATCAGATTGCTCGCTCTCATCGGGCGAGGTATGCAGTTCCTGGAGCTGGGGAGGCACAAAGAAGCCCTGTTGGATTTCCAGTACAGTTTGCAGATCTCACCAGGTAAGAGGCTCATTTTGGTGAGGAACACAGGGGAATTCTACAAATTTGTCCTGGGCTGCTTTGCTGTCTTCAGTGGGAAGTTCTTACACTTTAGACCACATTTATTCAGGTGTCACAGACAACACTAGGGCCACTAGCAATGTTATGTCCTGGAGATGCTTCTGTGAGGCCTGGTCAGCTCACTGCCCTGGAGAAACAGACCAAAACTATTGTCAGAGGGGTATATCAGAACCCTGAAAACAACCTGTGCCCTCAGATAGCTTGGAAATTTCCTGCCTCAACCCCAGCCTGGTACAGCCAACTCTCACAGACAGGTCTGCTTTCCCAGAACAGAGGAGGCTGAGTTGTGCTTCATCTAAGGAAGGAGCATGTCCGTGCCTGGCAGTGCAGAGGCCTTCGAGGGGAGCATTCATGTCTCGAGCTCAGCCAAGGCCTGGCTCGTGCTGCTCACAGGGCTGCTCTCTCCTGTTCAGTGCTCTGACACTGCTGACATGCTGCAAAGGTGTGAGCTTCACCAGGATCTGCCAGACCTGCTGGTCCCAGCCCTGACTGTGGCTGTGTCCCTTGGGGCGTGCAGACGTGCCTGCAAGGACAACCCCAGTCTGTGTCCAGAGAGAGGTGTGGCAGGCTGTGCTGCAGGGCTGATGCCATCTGCCTTGGCTGCCAGCCCCGGGGTTAATCAGAGCCTGTGACACAGGCAGGACAGCCTCCTCCCCATTATACCACCTCTCCTCACACTCATTGCCCTCATCTGGCTTCTGAGCTGCTTTGGTAATACCCTGCAGCCCACAGCAAGGCTGAGGACCTGCTCCTCCCCTGCTAAAGGCTGATCCTTCTTCCTGTCTTGCAGGTGACCCAGCTGCTGCCTCCTACCTGGTGCAGGCCTTGTGGGAGCTGAACCGAAAGCAGGAGGCGGCTGCTCAGTGGCAGAAGTTGTCCCGGAGCTCCCCAGGAGAGGATGGGCAGCAGCGAGGGCAGGGAAGGTGTGTGGAGGGTCGGGTGGGATCTCACGTCCAGCAGTGCAAACTGTCAGGCTGGGAGGCCAGTTTAGCTGTCTGAGGAGCTTCCCCCTGAGGAGTGCTCTGAGGGGCCACAGGCTGTGGCTCTGCTGGGCCTCCCTGGGGCACAGAACAGCTGACATGGAGCCAAATGGGCAGGGCAGAGGCTGCAGATAGAGCAGAGGGATCTGCAGAACAAATGTCTTAGGGCATGGCAAAGGAATGCTGCAGTCCTCACTGCTGCCGTGTTCCCTTCTCTTTCAGGCCCCTCCCTTTGTACCTGGTTTCGTGTCTGGAGCAGGCGATGTTCCCTCACAGTGAAGCTCTTGCCAGAAGCATCCAGGATTACCTCGAGACAGCAGCCCAGGACACCTCAAGCTAAGCTGGTCATGCCCCCCCATAGCCACCTGCCGAAGTCTCCCTGCCCTTGGCTGGCACAAGGCCTTTAAGGACTGCTTCAAGACTTAGAATTACTCTGTGATGAAGCTGGATTCGCAAAGGACTGAAACAGAATATATCTCCTTTTCTAATAAAAACCAGCTCTGTTAAGAGCTTTGTTTTTGGGTTTTTCCATGCCCTTTTCCCCGAGCGGAATGCTGCAGTCATGGCCTTGACTCTGCCTGGAGCTGCTACGTGGGCTGTGCCCTGGATGTGTGAGAAATCCAGGGCAGAGATACCCCCATCCTTTGTGCCCTGTGCACAGCAGGGCTGGCTCTGCAGCTCGGGCTCCAGGGAGCTGGTGGTCTGTCCTACCTGTGCTTTGTGTACTGGTTTTTTGCTCAGTTACTGTGGTTTGGAGCCCAGAGAAGTGGTTTTGTCTGAAGCACGCAGCTCTGAAGCCTGAATTTCACGATGCTGCGCTAGCTAGAGATGGCAGCAGGGTCCAGACCCGAGCCTGTGTGTCCCCCGTGTCCCTGAGGGTCTGTGCCAATGCCGTAGCTCCAGGCCCCTCAGTGACTGAGCAGGGGGGAAGGAGCACATGTCCCTGGTGTCTGGTGGAGCTATTTTTGGGTGAAGAAAGTCCCCTGACTGCATGACCCGAGCCTTTGGCAAGCCTTGCCTCACCCCGGAGGGAAGGGGTGCTTGGGAGCTGCAAGGCAAAGGTGGGGGGAGAGGAAAGAGGGCACAGCAGAGCTCGGGAGGAGCTGCTGCAGCCTCCTCTGAACACTGGAGGGACAGAGAGGGGCTTTGGGTAGGCTTTGCCCTGCAGTTCCTTTGGGAAAACACCTTGGCATGTCCTGGGCTGCAGCCAGAGCCCCGTGGGCAGCGGGGGAGGGAGGGGATTCTGCCCCTCTGCTCCGCTCTGCTGAGACCCACCTGGAGCCCTGCATCCAGCTCTGGGGTCCCAGCACGGGAAGGACAGGGACCTGCTGGAGCCAGTCCAGAGGAGGCCACCAAGATGATCAGAGGGATGGAGGATCTCTGCTGTGAGGAAAGGCTGAGAGAGCTGGGATTGTTCAGCCCAGAAAACGCCACGGGGATACTTTCCATGCCTTAAACGGGCTGGAGAGCGACTTTTGACAATGACGAAGCGATCGTACGAGGTGCGTCTGTTTTAAACCAACAGAGGACAGGGTTAGACGAGATATTAGGAACAAATTCTTCCCTGTGAGGGTGGTGAGGCCCCGCACAGGTTTCCCACAGAAGCTGTGGATGCCTCATCGCTGGGAGTGTTCGAGGCCCGGCAGGATGGGGCTCTGGGCAGGCCGGTGTGGCGGGAGGTGTCCGTGTGTCCGTGTGTCCGTGTGTCCGTGTGTCCGTGCCCGCGGCAGCGGGAGCTCCGCCAGGCCCGTC
>VZTA01029729.1:37227-49227 GCA_013398855.1 Mohoua ochrocephala
GCTCAAATGCTGCTGTAATCAGCCTGGCGAAGGAAGAGCTCGGGAGGGAGCTGTAGGAAAGGTGCAGTTACCAGTAGTTCCCAGTGGATGGCTCCCGAAGTACGGAGTGGGTGGCAGTGCTCAGTTCTCTTGTGAGATTCGTCTCAGGAGCAGCGATTCCATCGCATCATGAGCCGCTGCTGCAAAGAACAACACAAAGGTAACCTTAGCCCAGGTGCCAAGGACAATGAACCTCACCACAGGGGACACCTACACCGAGTGAGGTGTTAAAAAAAGTGCCCTGAGAACAAGCACAAATGGTCACCAGCTACTGTGATATACTGGATGCCTGTAACAAATTTGGTTTAACCTGCTCTGCTCAGATTTGGTGTTACGCCAAACCTTCGTCCCCATGCTGGGTGCCAGGAAGGACTGTTGTCCTTTGACCCCAGCATGTGACTCAATGTCGCACAGCCACTCATTTCCCCCCCAGCTGTGGGATGAGGAGCAGATCAGGAAAAAAGAAAAACTCGTAAGCTGAGATAAGAACATTTTAGGAATTGAAACAAATTAAAATATAATAATAATAGTAGCAGTAATGGAAAAGAAGGGGGATGAAACCCAAAAAGACGGGTGTTACATGACACCTGAGACAGTTGCTCACCACCTGCTGACAGATGCCCAGCCTGTCCCTCTTCAATGTGTGATGTCTCCCAGTGAAATCCCCCTAGTTTATACACTGGGCATGGTGTTCTATGGCATGGAATATCCCTTTGGCCAGTTTGGGTCAGCTCTCCTGGCCGTGCTCCCTCCTGGCTTCTCGTGCACCTCTCACTGGCAGAACACGGGAAACTGAACAGTCCTTGAGCCAGGGTAAGCACTGCTGAGCAACAACTGAAACATCCGTGTGTTATCGACATGATTCTCATACTGAATCCAAATCACAGCACTGAAACAGCTACTGGGGAGAAAATGAACCCTGTCCCAGCTGAAGCCAAGACATGTATACCAGCTGGCACCCTGACTAAATTCACTTCGTCAGAGTAGTTTAAGGAATAACTAGGAGGCTGAGTAGAAAACCAAGTGCACTTTTGAGGTTGTGTTCATAGCACTTCTTCTGTAACACAAATCAAAGTACACTGTGGACACAAGTTGAAGTTATCCGGGTCTGTAGCCCAGTGCAGCCAGGAGTCATATAGTGCAGTGTTATATATTATTCTGCTACGGGACACAAACAGTTATAACTAGTAGCAACTAGTTATAATGAATTCAAAATGAATTTTTATTATGTTAAGGCTTTTTGCATGTTCTAGAAATGTTAAATTGAAACTGAATGGGAAAAAAGAGTGATTTCTTGCCTTTGTATTTTGTATGGGCAGGGTATTCTTTTCTATTGTTTGCTGTTTTTTTACTGGATGAAATTTGAGAACTGAAACAGTGCTCAGGCTGTCGCAGTGGATGCAGCTCCTGAGTTTAACATGCAAAGCAGTGTTATAAATGCCACAGTGTCTGCTGGTGTGACCCACTTCCTTGAGCTCTGGGGCTGCTGGTCGTACAGGGATTGACATTTTGCAAGCGTGGGTTGCAACAGGCCACTGACCGACGTGTGGGGTTTTACAGGTGACATCTTCTTGGTGCGTGGAGGGATGCGCGCAGTGGAGTTCAAAGTGGTGGAGACAGATCCAAGCCCGTACTGCATAGTGGCTCCAGACACAGTGATCCATTGTGAGGGAGAGCCCATCAAACGAGAGGTGAGCAGAACCCTGCTGTGTGGTTCTCCTGCTCCATCTCCTCTGTCCAAAGTCTGTTTCTGGGACAGTGCTTGAGTGCAGCAGTGTTTGCAGTTCCTGTTTTGACATTTTGTCTACTGACTGTCGTGGTTAGAAACTCCAGTTTCAGGAGATGAGCTGCTGCTGGAGGTAGTCAGAGAAAGGGACTTCTGGTGTCTTCCTCACATGCTGAAAGCTCCAGGGGGTCGATTTGCTGATGAGATGCCATGCCCTGGCAGCAGCTGTTTTGCATCTGCTTCCAGATATTTCACACTGTGCTTGGATGCATCTTTTAATTCCAGTGTTCCCTTGATCCATAGGAGAGAGAGCTTACAGTGCTGCTGAATTTCATGCCGTGTAAAAAGAAAGTAACAGGCACTTTTTCTGAGAGAAATTTGAAATCCCCAAATGGTTGACATTAAAAAAATAAAAATTCCCCAGTCCATTTAGGTGTCTAGCCTTGAGTGTTGCAACCTCGTGGCTGCCTGCAGGGCTTGTCTGACAGGTCTTGGCCACCTGACTGTTATAGAGTAGGAAACCTCATGGAAATGAGCTAAGGTGGGTGCATACTTCATAGAACGTACCTTTTTCTCCCTGCAAATAGGGTGAGTGCTGGTTTGTTGTTAGCTGCCTTCTGAAAAACTCAGCTCCGTGACCCTAGTGAGACTGCTCCTGGGCACTCCATGAATCCAATTTGGCCTCTTCAGGCCACAGCAGAGATAGATAGGAGTAAATTCAGCCAGGGCAATGAAAATTATGAGGAGCTGGAGGTCAGGAATGAATGAGGAGGGACTGGGATCATGGGATGATGCAGCCTGGAGAAGGGAAGGCAGAGGGACAGACCTGATGGGAAGGGATAGATGACCAGGCTCTTCTGAGAGCTGTGCCCAGGGACAGGACTGGAGGCACTGGCATAAGCTGGATCAAGGGAAATTACCAGTAGATACTAGGAAAAATGTTTCTCCCAATCCTGGAGCAGAGCCCAGAGAGGGCAGAAATCTCCAAACTTGAGACCTTCAGTGCTTGTTAGGTCCAGCCCCTGAATGACCTGCTTGAGGTAGGTGAGGCTTAAACTGAGCCCCTCTGAGATTCCAGGCTATGTTATTATTTTAGTGTGGCCTAAATAACTGAGGCCACTAGAGGTTTGGACAGCTGAATGAATGGATGCTGGGAAGGAAGAGTTGGTTACAACTGATCTTATCCCTTTGTCTGGTCCTTAACATTCTGTGCTAACTGGAGTCAGTCTCAAAAGGAACATTGCACCTGAGTAACTGGCAGATAGAATGTGCCAAATAGTTAGACATAGCATTTACTCTAAGGAGTAAGTGTATTTTATACTGACATTGTCTCTTGTTACTTCCATTAGCCCCATCAAAGAGTCACAGAGCTTGTTTTGTGCTAGAGTCTGTAGGGAACCTGGCAGCAGAGGCTGTCATTCCAGAGGGTGGGCTTCAGTGAAGTCTGAGTACGTGCAGGCAGTTCTCTTTTTATGTCTGGGAAGACAAAGCTAAGAAACAATTATAGAAGACATCAGGAAGACTTGAAAGGGAGAATCTCAAGACAGGCAAGAAATGTCTAAAAAGCCGTATTCCTGGCTTCTGTAGACTGGGAGGGGTTGTTGAACTATTGTTTTCATCCGAATGTTTGATGCATTTCCTCCTGGGTAGGATGAAGAGGAGTCGCTGAATGAAGTGGGCTATGATGACATTGGTGGCTGCCGGAAGCAGCTGGCTCAAATCAAAGAGATGGTGGAACTTCCCCTCCGACATCCTGCTCTCTTCAAGGCCATAGGGGTGAAGGTATGTCCCTCCACACAGGGATAAGTGGGCTTGCCCCGGGAAATGTCTCTCCATGACAGAGATTTAGGAGGTATTGGAGAGAGGAATAAATAATTAGTGGTGTGGGTTTTTGGTTTTTTTTTTTAATGCTAGTGTTTGGAAAGTATTTGCTTATGTGTTCTGGACACAGACTGAAACACTGGCAGCTTGTGAAGCAGAGTGATGCTTTGAATCAGCGCTGCCAGTTACTGGCAAGGTTTTTGTTGTGTGTTGTGTGAAGTAGTAAGGGTGTTGATAGCAATGCTGACATGGCAGCTGTTGCATGAGTTTGCATCACAGTTTCAGACTGGCGTTATCAAATGCTTACAAATTCACTGTGAAGCTGCTTAAGCAGTCACATACTCACCACCTAAGTCCCTTGCCTTTGTCCTCAGCCTCCCCGTGGGATCCTGCTGTATGGTCCTCCTGGCACTGGTAAAACACTGATTGCCCGAGCGGTGGCCAACGAAACGGGGGCTTTCTTCTTCCTGATCAACGGTAAGTTCTGTGGCTGCCTTGGCCCCAGGTCTGCTGTGTGCTCATTCGTCCATCTTATGGTAAGGAATGGTGCTAACAGGGCTTGTAGAGCCACACTGTCTTCCTGACATCCTTCCTTACCTCTTTCAAGCCTGCCTTTGGGGATGCTTGGAAGCCCTTTGTGTGAAAAGTATCTGTAGTGGCACTGCCCTGAAGCTCGATTGTGTTGTACCAGAGTGCTTGGCAGATTGTGCTGGGACACAGGGATTTGGAGTCTGTCTGTCCATTTGTGTTGGTGAGGGCAGAGCTGGCAAGGCTTCTGGCTTTGCTCCCACCATGTTCCATTCAGAAGAGAAGCTGCTGTGGATTCCTCTTTCCCCTCAAGTAAAGCACAAAGACCTCTTTTGTTTCACAGTACATTATTTGGAAGGAACTTCCCTGAAAACTATAATGAGATCCTTTGGACTTAGCTACAAGTGACAGAACTCCTATTGATAACTCTCACCTGTAGAAGTTGAGGTGGCTACTGGTTGATATCTAGTAAGGACCAGATTCTGAATTTTCCACAGTGCTTTTCTGTCCCATTTTAGTCAGTGCTGGAATAACAGAACATTTTTACTGAAGGAGTGTGGCTTTTCTTCTCTGATTTCAATCATGTGACAGCGACAACAAAGGACAGGATAACACAGCACGGCAGTGACCAGCAGTAGGGTTAGTGACTTGCTTTTCTCTCTAGATAGTGGATGTAAATGGGCTGGTTTTAGCCATATGTCACCACTGTCATATATTTCCTCAAGTGTGTGGAAGCTATCACTGAATGCTAATGCACCAGCCGTTCTTTATGTGGTTGTACATCTATTGCATAATAAAAATAACACTGTCAGAGCTAGCGATGCATTTGCTGCCTGCTGGCTCCAATCCTGAGCTGCAGGCAGTGCTGTAGGCAGAGCTGATATGAACTGGTGAGTTACCTGTAATGAAATACTTGGAGCACCTGCCCACACCTGTGTCTCTGCAGCTGGCAGCTTTGTGTGCCTGAGGGTCAGGTTTATTTGTCTTGGATCTTTTAGAAGCATATTTTCTCTTCGTTACCTCTGCCATCAGCATGATCGCAAATTCTGTAAAAGCAGAATAAATCTGTAAACCTGCACTAGTGTTCAGCAGTTGTAGATGTCAGGGGAATGCTGTCCATCCATTTGGGATCAATGTGCTCACACACTTTTATTTTGTATTTAACCTTTGAGAGGAGATGGGGGTTGTGTTTTTGTTTGTTTGTGGTTGTTTGTTTTGATTTTTTTAAAGTAATTTTTAGGATCATACAGAGGTAAATGTATACCTGTGTAATGTAAGCTAAAGATGGCTTCATAGAGCTTTTTCCTTCCCTATCCTGGTAATTCATCACCTTATAATTTGATTGCTTCTCTTGCAAGCTAGGACTGGCATTAACTGTGTGTGGTGGCACATTACAGAGAAGCTCACCAAGTGTGAAATAGGGTAAGGAAAGAGGCAGCTAAAGGTAGCTCATTGGCTAGTGCTGCATTCTCTTAGAGTAAAGTGGAAAGACCAAAATAATGATAGAAAGTAATTCTGCATGCTGGTCTTGCCTTTCAGCTGCAGATTTAGTGAATTTGATTGATAGTATTTGCTTTGGCTTGAAATATAGCTTGTCCCATGTGGATGTTGTACTAAAAAAATTCAGCTGTGTGTTTTTGGGGCTAGCCGCCTCTCTTCTGAGTGCCACAGCACCGCTATTTTTTAGGTCCTGAGATCATGAGCAAGCTGGCTGGTGAGTCTGAGAGCAACCTGAGGAAAGCCTTTGAAGAAGCAGAGAAGAATGCTCCTGCCATCATCTTCATTGATGAACTGGATGCCATTGCTCCTAAGAGAGAGAAGGTAAAGAAAGCCTGTAGGAGGTAAATTAGTATGCCCTTTTTTGGTAGCAGCTGGCATGGGCCTCTGCATTTGACTACAGGGTAAAGCAGCATTTCCTTAACACCCGAATTCAGTTGGACATGAGAAGGGTCAGATTCGGTTCACGACGTTTGTTACCATCCTGTGGCTGTCGCATCTGCCAGCTCCGATGCAGTGCTGGTTCCCGTGCTCCTTGCGGAGCTGCTGGTGCCAGCGCTGCTTTCTCTCCCCACAGACACACGGGGAGGTGGAACGTCGCATCGTGTCCCAGCTGCTGACCCTCATGGATGGGCTGAAGCAGAGGGCACACGTGATCGTGATGGCAGCCACCAACAGACCCAACAGCATCGACCCAGCGCTCCGGCGATTTGGTAACCGCCACTGCCCTCTCTTCCCCGTGTGTCACACGCTTTGTGACAGGCTTCAGGGACCCCAGATTGAGCAGAAATTCATGCTGAACGTTTTCTATGTGTTACATAAACTATTGACTTGTCTCCAGCTCCTTGCTAGAAATTAATTTTCAGGTTTGCAGCCTTTGATGTCATTTTCTGTGCCATGTTAGGTGAGAGCGTGTAGAAATAAAATAATACTTTGAAGTGGGAAAAGTATGCTGGCCTCTGTTAGGTGAAGCTATTTCAGGACACTCTTAAGGAGGAAATGCCTAAGGGGATGTTCATGCATTAGATTGCAGAAGGCTGTGAATTACTTGATTTGTCTTTCTTTTATTAATGACAAGTACAGTAGTTTCTGAGACTCAGGTTTTCAAAACGTGGCACTGTGAATGAATGCCTGGTGTATGACCAGTAGGTACAGTCTGTAATAGCAAACCTGTCAAGTGTCCAGGGGCCTCTTAAATGTGTAGTGAGCCATTTGAAAGCACAGCTATGGCTGGAGGAAAAATAGAGGTGTGCATATCTTAATGAATATTGCAGTGATACCCTGTTTTCCTCAAGTGTTTCACCACTTGGGTACTGCTGTGAAAATTCTAAAAAATTATATCTCTCAGTATTTCTGGGCTCTTGTGGGCAAGGACACAAAGGTAGAAATAATCAAAAATGTCTCACGGTATGTTGGTTCAGTGAAGCCTATTTTCCCAAAAATGAAGCTCAGAAAAAGTCACTGAATGAGCGATCATCCGTGCTGTATAATCCCAAGCTCTTACTGTTGTTAAGAGTCTCTCAGTAGTCTCACTTTCCCTAAATGCCTAATGCCTTTCCTCCTTCTCTGATCTGTCTCTTCTACTGTGCTGATAGATGCTGCAGGCAAACCCAAAACTCTGGCATTTTCTGAAATTTTGTGGAAAAAATCACTGTGTTCAGTCAGAGGAAGGCAGCAAGTGCAGCTCCTCTGGTGTGCAGAATCAGCAGCTCAACGTGTGCTTGTACTCCCCAGGTCGTTTTGACAGAGAGGTAGATATTGGTATCCCCGATGCCACTGGGCGCCTGGAGATCCTGCAGATCCACACAAAAAACATGAAACTGGCTGATGATGTGGATCTGGAACAGGTGAGTAGTGTGCCATTAGGAAAGCTCGTCTCCTTCTCAGTGCTCTGTTTCGTAGTGGAAGAGTTGTTAAGGCTTGACTGACAGGTGCAGTGGCTCAATTAGGACAGCATGGAACTGCATGAATGTGAGATCTCTGGGGTTCCTTCTGACCCGTTTACCAGCGACCAAAAGTCCTCACTCACTAGTTAAGAATGGCATAGCTAAGTGAAACAAATATGTATCATTCCATTCTGGAAGTGCCTTGCCGCTGTCCTCCTGGGTTTGTTTGCTGTGGCATTGCCTTTGAAAGTACAGCAGGCCTGAAACAGCTCACACACAGCTGGCTGAGCATTGTGGTGTCACTGGCCACCACCTGTGAGCTGGATGGTTCCTGTCATCTCTGTCCTGAATGAAGAACTGCAGTCCTCAGGGTTACCTTTCTGCACACCACCTGAATTCCAGATGCATATTGGATCTCTAGTAGGCAGTAGGAACACGGTGTCCTTGCCTGAGCGGTAGCACTTGTCTCGAATGTGCAGCAAAGCTCTGGCGTTGCTGTCCTCCCTTCCCAGTGAGGGACCAGAGCATGTGTTGCCCTTGCTTGTACCCCTGTGAGTCACGGTCAGTGCTCTGCTTTCAGGTGGCAAACGAGACCCATGGCCATGTTGGTGCTGACTTGGCTGCTCTTTGCTCAGAAGCTGCTCTTCAGGCTATCAGAAAGAAGATGGATCTCATAGACCTAGAAGATGAAACCATCGATGCTGAAGTGATGAACTCACTGGCTGTGACCATGGATGACTTCAGGGTAATGCAGGAGTGCCCCTCGTTCTTCTGGGTGCAATTAATTGCTTCTCTGAAGCAAGAGAAAGTAACATGCTAGAATTCATATAATACCATTTCTTCTAACAACAGTGGGCTCTGAGCCAGAGCAACCCTTCTGCTCTTCGGGAGACTGTGGTGGAGGTGCCACAAGTTACCTGGGAAGATATTGGTGGCCTAGAAGATGTNAAGGTGCTGGGAAGCAGCATCAGGTTTTCCTGAGCTGAATCTACAGTGACATTTTATGTGGGTGTTGTGCAACATGCAGAAACAGCCACAGTTCTGCCTCTTAAGTGGAGACTAGCAGTGGGACCACTGCTGAGAATCATCCTACATGGGAGCTTTATCTGCCAGGCAGTGGATGAAGACGCTCATACAGAGAGCTTCTGAAGGGCTCCCCATCAGCCTTAGCACAGGGACAGGTGAGAAGTAATTGTGAAGCCCTCTACAAAGGGAAAGATTGGGACAAGATGTTACAAACGGTCTGTGGAAACTCCAGGTGTCTGCACCGTCATGGTTCGGGTTTGATACATTCCTGCTTTCAGCTAGCACTGTAGAAACATCCTGTCTGTGAATAAAAGAATCTAAATTTTCAGTCTAATTTTCTGATGTTAAAATCATCACCTGTCTTGTATCTGACCTCGTTGCTGAGGATAAAGGCTCACATCAGACACCTTGCCTGTCTCTGGGGAGCAGAACAAATAGCTTAGGTAATGAGCTGTTCCCTTTTGCTTCTGCAGGGCAGAGTGAAGCTGAGGTTAAGTGTGCTGGAAAGTACTGAACTGGTCCTTAGGAGAGTACTGAACTGGTACTTAGTTCCTAGAGGTAAATAGGTTGTTCTAGGCACCGTTCCAAACCAGCGTCCACTTAAAAACTGCAGCGGTACCAGGCAGGATCTTGTGTTTAACCCACCAGAAGTCTCGGGTAGTGCTTCTGGTAGAACCAAAACTGACTCAGAGAAAGGTGTCCCTTCCCATGGCAGAGGAATTGGATTGGATGATCTTTTGAAGCTCTCTTCCCACCCAAACCATTCTGCACTTCCAAGGTAGCCCGTTCTGGCTCATCGTGAGAGGTTTTTGTTTTGTTCTCCTTCAGTATCCTGTGGAGCACCCAGACAAGTTCCTCAAATTTGGCATGACCCCATCAAAAGGGGTTCTGTTCTATGGGCCACCTGGTTGTGGTAAGACACTCCTGGCCAAAGCCATTGCTAATGAATGCCAGGCAAACTTCATTTCCATCAAGGGGCCGGAACTGCTCACCATGTGGTTTGGTGAGTCTGAAGCCAACGTGCGCGAGATCTTTGACAAGGTAAGTGTTTATCCTACTCCCTGTGCCGTCTTTCTGCTGAGGTACCCCCAGAACTTTGTCTCCACTGCATCTGTCTTACTGGTTCTTGTTTGTGTCTTCTGTGTTTTCCCCACTTGCACTGAGAGCAGGAGCTGCCTTCCTGGGGGAATTAATCCTCTTCAGCAACACAGCTCTTAAAACTTTTCCCTGACTGCAGTTGGCATCTGTCGTTAGAGGGTGATAAATTCCCCAGTGCCTTTAGCAGAGGCTGTGGTTAGGATGGCACATGTATGCTCCACATCCCTAGAAACTTAGATTAACACCTCATTAACTGTCACCATCTCCAGATTTTCAGACTCTCCTGTGAGTTTTTGTCATGCAATATACACAGTTTAGAAAGGAGCTCACTCCTGCTCAGTTGTCCCATGGTGTCTGCATGGATTATCCTATGAATCCTTGCCCTTGTGGTCAGGGACGGGCGCTATTAGAACAAAGTTGGCAGGAGAGTAGAGAAGCATTTAGGTGGGAGGGAGCCTCAGAGACTGTCTAGTTTGGCTGTTTGTCCAGAGCAGGGAGATAATGTTGAAATTTCATCAGCTCAGTGCATTCAGTTCTGGACATGTGTGAAGGATGAAGGGTGGAGAATCCCTGACCTCCCTGGCCTTGTGTGCTGGTGTTGGAGAGCTCTTATTGTGAACAATTTTTTTTCTTTATTTCTCACTGGGATTTTCTCAGCAGCTGTTTGTGCCTGTGGTCTTTCCTCCTTTCACTGCACACTGTGAAGAAAGATCCAGCTCCCTGTAACTACATGTTAGGTATCTGAACACAACAATTGGATTTCTCCCTTCCACTGGATATATCTCACCTACTTGTGTGCCTGAATGCCTAGCTGGCATCCTCAGGTCTTGCAGGGAGAGTTCTAGTCCAGCAAAATGGCTCAATTCTTCACTCTGGGCATTGGAGTTACTACTTTTCTGCCTGGTTCACAATGTTCCCACTTGGGGGAAATCCAACTTGTTGTTCAGGAGAATTTAATGGAGGGGTTATGTGGCAGGGGACTGCTCTGGAGCAGCTCTTGCAAACTCTCCTTGTGAAGAGCTTCTGGTACTCCTGAGCTGTGTTAATGGTAAGGAAAGCTTACCATGAAGTCAGCGTGCTCCTTGTTGGGCAGTATTGGCACGGAATAACGGTGCCCACTGCTTTTTGCAGGCTCGCCAAGCAGCCCCGTGTGTGCTCTTCTTTGATGAGCTGGACTCCATTGCCAAGGCCCGAGGTGGGAATATCGGCGACGGCGGCGGCGCCGCAGATCGTGTCATCAACCAGATCCTGACCGAGATGGATGGCATGTCCACCAAGAAAAACGTCTTCATCATCGGTGCCACCAACAGGCCGGACATCATTGACCCCGCCATCCTGCGCCCCGGCCGCCTGGATCAGCTCATCTACATCCCCCTGCCCGACGAGAAGTCCCGGGTTGCAATCCTTAAGGCCAATCTGAGGAAATCACCAGTTGCCAAGGTAGGATCCGCACCCTGAATGCTTCTGGCTTGGGTTTGCTGTGTGCTGCTCATGTTCCTCACAGGCTGTGGACAGCACAGAGGTCTGGAGGCTCATCTGTATAGTAGGATAGAAGAGGAAGCTGGAGCTCTGAGGTTAGGTGTCAGCAAAGCTGGAAATTGGTCTGCAAGCACAGCAAGACTTTGTCTCATAGTGGGGTTCTGCTCACGGTGCAGGATCAGAAAAGCCTGTTTTGGTGAGGTGGAAAAGATTCTTACACTCTGGGAAAACAATAAGCGTAGACCACACAGGTGAGAAATTGGAATTGAAGAGGAACCGTTGCAGTGAGCTGTTGCTGAACCCTGTCATAGACAAGAGCTGTGTCCCTTGCCTGGGAAGAGGCAATAATGCAGCTGAGAGTTAATCAAAGAAAAGCAGACATGAAGTGAGAGCCCAAGCTTTTTTATGCCAAGCTTACCTATTTAGGTGCTGCTGAGAAGCAAAGTTTCAAAGGAGGTTGCAGTAATACCCTCTGAGTTGAGGGGGAAGAGAGGAGGAGGTCGGCTGTCTTGATCTGCCTGTGCCCCATCTCTATTCCCAGTCTGATGGTGTTTTGTTTGATTCCTCGTGCTGAGACCTGAGCAAGTCATATCCTAAATCTGTAAGTGCAGAGGCATTTACAGCCACTTTGTGGATTCTTGGTGGGTGTGAGGAGTGTAGCCTGCTTTCGTGTGTGGTTATCTTTTCCTGAAAACAAGAATCTTAACAGCTGATCTTTCCAAAATTGGCCATAGTTAAGGCAGCACCTTGATACCCTGGGATCTGAAGACAACTTCTCTGTCACTTGAGGATGTGAGGTGTAAAGGAAAGGCCTCTCTTCTGTGTTTTTCTCTAGGATGTCGACCTGGATTTCCTGGCTAAGATGACCAATGGCTTCTCGGGGGCTGACCTGACAGAAAT
>VZTA01029730.1:0-22619 GCA_013398855.1 Mohoua ochrocephala
AAACCAACCAACCAACCAAAATCCAAGGAACACCCCGTCCCCTCCCAGAAGCCAACCTGAAACCAAAACGATTCTAACAAATTCTAGTTAATTTATTAAAAAAAAAAAAAAAAAGTGTTACAAATTGCCCCCATCTCCCTTTCATCCTCACCCCTTTTCTTTCACTGGATCAGAGTTTTGCTGTTTCCGTGGCAACATTATTGCTAAGGGTGGGCTGCACCAGGAAATGGGAGCACTATCTGTGGTTTTGCAAGTTATTTCTCTAGAAAACCATACTGTTGGAAGTATTACTATTCAAGATCAGTGATCATTAATCATTAAGGATCGATCAACTTCCAACTTAAATTACATCAGTGCGGGGTAAAATTAAGGTCTCAAATATGCCTACAAATTTTTGTGCAGATGTTTATATTTTGAACCAGAAGCTGACCCTAAACAATGTTTAGGAGGCTGGTTTTTCCTGTTAGTTGGAAATACTGAAACAATTTTGTCTTAAGACATGTTCACCCTATGAAATATGACATGAAATATTTGGAAGAAAATGAACCTTGTAATTCCTTCTGCTCCATTAGTGGTTCCTGAGGGCCTACTGTTAAAAGTCAACACACTACAAAAGTTCACAGAAAAGACGGATCTGAGATAATACCCAAATCTGAACATGACGCTGAGATTTTGTGAAGAAGGATCAGACAGGGAAGTGCACTAAAATCTGCAAACCAACACTAAATCAACTCTTACAAACCCCCAAATTTTACGGTAAATTATTCCTTTCTTTCAGCCAGATACTGAAGCTAGAGAGTTAGCAGCAGTGTAACAGAGCTGTATTTTCTAAAAAATACACAATCTAAAGCTCTGCCATGTCTGTTTGGCTACCTGCACCCACTGCAGACCTTTGTACCTCGCAAGTCTTTTCCACCCTAAATGATCCCGTGTTTCTCTGCTTTTTCCTCTTTCTCTCTGTCCCAAGCTTCCACCCTCTGCACCAGGAGTCACACTCTGGCTGGAGCCTCACCCTAGAGACAGACTCTGCTTCCCTAAGAAATACATCCCAGTCACAAAAGAAAATGTGTCCACAAACTGTGGCATGGTGTACAAAATGTACTGCGTTGTGAGTAATGTAATAAGAGGCCCATAACATGGTCCCACGATTTATTCCTACGGATGGAAATGATGCTTCTTCTGGGCATATATGCATTAATGTCCAAGTGTCTCCAGGTGTTTCTATTTTAAATAGTCAGAAAAACCAGTGATTTGGAGGAGAAAGCAAATAGCAACCCGGTTCACTGACAAATTACGCAAGAACTCTTTTTGCTGTCTTCTTCAGACTGAAAGCCAGTCATTTACTTATTTGGTAACCTAGCATCTTTTTGGTTCTCATTCATTAAATACATATAATAATTCAGTGGTTTTCTTTTCTACACTGTAATAAGGTGTCTATTTTTGGGTTTTGATAGCTTTTTAAAGTATTTTATTTTTATTTTGTTCAAATCTTATTTTCCTACGAATGGTTTGCAAAGTTCCTTTTAGAAACCCCCCTGTATATGAAATCTGACTTCACAAATTTCCTATTGATTCCAACAGGAGTCAAATTTCAGTCTCCATTTCCAAATCCAAATGCAAGCCTTGGAATTTTAATCGGGTCTGACTTTTTGTACAAGATTTCTTAGGTTGTTTGCCACCCGTAAAGTATGTTTACTTTTATGAAAATGTAACTGGCTTTATTTATATTTTGCTTTTTAAAACCATGAAAAAATTATTTATACTTATACAGTATAGATACAAATATGTTCTTTACCACCATAAGAAGGTTTATGCTCTAGTATCTACTCTTTTATTAGGATAGCTAAATGCGGGCAAGAAGAGCAGCAATGAAAAGGATGTGTGAAAAAATACGTAGTGCACCTTGTCGTAACTCTTGGCATCAGGAACAGCTAACTGTACCTTGTCTGAGCAGACAGCAGTCCATTAAAAAAAACCAGACTTTCCCAAACCCATTCGTTTCCCCTCCCCTAATTAAAAGGTTACCCCCAAAACTGTAAGAATCAAAAACCAACAGAGAGTATAAATTACCACCTTTGTCTTATGTTGCACATCGGACCAAAATTCTGGCAGTGTGTGTAGAGATCTGGGGTCAGTAGAGCTGTTCAGACTGCATCACCTTTGCCACGTTGCCATAAGGTGGCATACGGTGGCATCTGGCTGAAGAATAACACAGAAAAAATTGTTGTGGGGTTTTGTGGGGTTTACTTTCAGCTAGATCAGTTCTAGACTCCAAATCACTTCACAGTCATGAATGGTGAAGAGGGAAAAGAAATGAATTGCATAGGCCAGGACAAGTGTCTAACACCCACTTGCATCCACTTCACCCTGAAACAGAATCCATTAACTGGTGTCACCAAACGTTACATATTTTCTTGGCAAACATGGAGCTACACGCAAAGCTATTATCGATCAGCTTCAGCACTGAAAGAATTCTGGCAGTTCTGCAGTAGTGGATAACAGCACCAGTGGAGGGTTATTCACAGCAGCACTCACAGCACTCGTTCCCAGTGAATTGAGAGTAAGGACTACTTCTGCATTATTCGTACATATAGCTGACATGAATCACCGTACCTGTTTATGCTAATGCTGCTTGTTATCTGACCCGAAGTGATGGTTCACTTCTTTCTGGGTACAGTCAAATGAAAGAGGCATCTGCAGACAAAGTATATGTGCGGGTATGCCCACATGCCTGCATGTGTTAAGGCTGCATTCCTTTCTTACTGGGCTGCTTTTCTTCCTTGCATTTGAGTTGGCCTACCTTAGATACAACAATACATATGGAAAGTAGGATGGCAAATCTCTGAAAGACATGATAATGAGGCAGGGCTGGATGGCAGGATTTAAACATCTGTTTAAATGCTCACTTAACTGGATTGAAGTTTACAAATGACATTGCTAGTAATGTAAGGAAAGGCACTAAGTGAGATGGCTGCAGATGTGAAGACTGGGAAATTCTGTTTTAAGCGCCATGAACTGAACGAGAGCAGAAGGGAGGCAAGCACCCTTAACTCTAAAAGAGACTCCAAGATTAAAAAATGTTTAGAATGGCAGAGAAATTGAGACAAAGATGTATTTACTGCTCCACTGTCATACACAGCAAGCTGTATATTTCTTTGTTCTAGTAAAAGTATATAGTAACTTCCTCTAGGTACTCTCAGAAAATGTGTTTTGTCTGCTCAAGCAGGGAAAGCCCCTGAGAAGCTTCAGTGCAATTAAGGCTGAGTTAGCATGAAAATTGTTGGCATTCTGAGGGTCAGCAGTTCTCCAAAGGACCTTAGGCATATGCACTAGGACCAGATTTCAGTAACAGCAAAGACACGTAGCAAGGATGTACAGCAGAAAGGCTGGACCAAAAACATGTCAGGTGCTTGAACAGGCAAGCAGAAACCGAAGCCCACTGGCCAAGCACAGGTAATTGATGGGTATCCAGGTCAGAGGAGATATCAGAATGGGGAAAAATGGTCAGCTGTGTCGGTCTGTGGAGAAATCATGCATCAACAGCCCAACCCTAGAACTGCCCAGTGCTCACTTTGAATTGGGTTTCAATAAAGCGCCGGTGCCAGGATGAAGAGGTAGGGGAGAAATGCCACTGAGACACAGACCCCAGCTCACATTTCCAGAAGAGAGAAAGGAAAAAGGGATGCTGAAGCCACCACATGGCCTGAGAGGGTGTGCTATGGCAATAAGCAAAGAAGGAAAAATCCTACCAAGTGCACTGAAAACCATCAGCCTTACTTCCCAGTAGCAACAGTAGTGCTGCTGTCTCCGGTTAGTTCAAGTTTAAGCGACAGCATATCTGAGACTGACTGAACACTATCATTACAGTCAACATGTTAGCATTGCATAAATGTTGATTGTCTGCTGTTATTATTCACTTTGACTAGGATATGAAAGAGTTAGGATCCATCCTGTTATGAAATTATCGTGTGCCACCGAAGCAACCTGCTACGTGTCTGTTCTAACAGTTATTACTGACCACTATGAACTGCAATTATCCTTAATCTAAGACTTTATTTTAATGACTAGAAGAACTTTATCTGTCTAGGACTACCAAGACAATGTCATAGTGATGCCTTGTCCTACTAAAGCTGCTCCTCTACCCAACTGCAAGAAACTTTACCAATAAAACCACAACTTTGCACCTAACAGTGTGCAAATATTAAGCCCGCTTTTGAACAGCACCTGACCAACATAGGCTTGACTGGAATATCTAAACTGGAAGAAATCTGTTGTTTAGCTACAAGCATGAGGACCGCATGCAGCAACAAAACGCTTAAGTGCAATTAAGTTGAAAACTCAACAGTTAAGGCAAAAGTACGTCTACTACGTAAAAGTTTGTATCAGAATACATATACATGTCTGTATCATAATACACATACAGACCACCATGATGGCAGTCAGATGAGAGAACAGGAGGATATTGGGAGGTTTCAGTACAGTGATGCATACGTAGATGGTAATGTTCCTGGACTGACACTCTTTCTTACCTTGCCAATACCATTTTAATTTTGTGTTTACATTTTTTGGCCAAAACAATAGTTCATTTTTTAAAAGAAAAAGCAGAAGAATATTCTGGTAGAAAAACACTTCCTACATACACAAAAAAGCAGAACCTGTATTTAACTGCTCTATGCTACATCTTTCTAACCCTTTCTAGCATGCAGATGGAAATGTCGACACACAACCATTCCACACAACAGTTGTTTCAGTCACACAAAACTAACACCTGCCCTCTGCTGTCCAAGACGTAAACAAAGCTGGAAGGAGCTCTTCCTTTCTGCAGAGCACATTAATTCTCTCTAGAGCATTAGCATCTACAGGCAGCTTCATCACCTCCCAGGCAGCAAATCACACTCACAAGATGGAATAAGGAGAATAAAAAACTTACAAGTTCCTGCAAGGCCACATGTGCTGATTTTGGCTGGGGTAGAGATAATTTGCACCACAATGCCTAGTATGGGTCTGTGGTTTGGATTTGTGCTGAACACAGGGTTGACAATACAAAGATGTTTTTGTTGTTGCTGAGCAGGGCTTACACAGAGCCAAGGCCTTTTCTGCTTTTCTGCCACGCTGGTGAGGAGACTGGGAGTGCATGGGAGGTTGGGAGGAGACACAGCCAGGACAGGTGACCCAAATTGACCAAAGGGATATTCCGGACTGTATGACATCATGCTCAGCATATAAAGTGGGAGAGGAGAAGGGAAAAGGGGGGATGCTTGGAGTGATGGTGCCTGTCTTCCCAAGTAACCGTTAAGGCCCCAGTCATGGGGCCCTGCTCTGCTGGAAATGGCTGAACACCTGCCTGCCCGTGGGAAGCACTGGATTAATTCCTTGTTTTGCTTTGCTTGTGTCCAAACCCTATTTAACTGTCTGTATCTCAATCCACGAGTTTCCTACCTTTTGCCCTTCCAACTCTCCCTGATCCCACTTCTGGGGGAGTGAGCAAGTGGCTGTGTAGTGTCTGGTTGCCGGCTGGGGTTAAACCACAACACCACATGTTACGGCAGCAAGAAGTGAGTGTGGGCCATCAAAAAGTAAAACCACAGTTTAAATGGGCAGCAATGTCCTGCCTGAGTGTCTCATCTGTTCAGAAGCACAGAGTACTGACCAGCAACCCAATTTCTATTGCTGCTTCAGCTTTTTGTGCCCATGAAAGAAAGCAGTCTATAAAATGTCATCAGTAGATAAACCATCTTGCTCAGCCTTGGGGGTGTCTTTTGCAGCAGAAATTCTCTCTCCGTCACTTAAGGAAAAGAAGGGATATATACTGCCAGGAAGGGTGATGCACAGTGAACAGAAACATGACATACGAGCAGTGTAGGGAGAATCATATGGTTGGTCTTTCTGTAATTATGCCCAGAGAAACATCTTGTAGTTATGAAACTGCAAATAGATCAAAAAGATGACTGAAAAAAAACCCCAGGTAAATTCTTGTAATATAGATAATCAAAAATAAAGAGGCTGTTTCAAGTTTTCCTTTTTATCAGTTAATTTTTACTTCAAGATAAAAGAAATTGAAACTTCGCAGTACAGCAGATGCCAATAATCCTATTAATAAATTAGCACTGGGTTAAACTAGCAGAATATTCATTTGGCATCACTAGAGATGTAACTGAACTTCACCAAAGGAAAATACTTCTTAAGGGTTATTAAGCGTCTTTTTGGGAGAGCTATTGATTTTCTAAACTATCATTATTTGTTTGTTTTTAATAGAACTTTGGCCAAAGAAAATTAAAATTAGTTCCTACCATAAAAAGCATCTGCCATAAAAGCATCCTTTACACATACACAGTGACGATGAGATTCATGACCCTTTAGCCTGTTTTCCATTCCTTGGTTACCTCTGCAGCTGCTCAGTGCCCTTTATCTGCACATCACTGTTAGATCGACAGTTAATGAAACCACTGATCAAATTCAGCCAAAAACTACAAAGAAGGGGAGTTTGGAAGATGTTAAATAACCACACACTCATGGAATAAGCAGGAAGAGAAAAAGGTGAAATTATACCTATGTCTCCAGAAAGGGAGGCACCATAGTATTAGCCTGTATTTCTTACAGTCTAATGCTTTTAATAAACATGCCTTACATATTATCCAAGGTATTACCAGTATCACAAAACTTCACAGACAAATGTCAAGACACTGGCAATATAATTAGCATGGTTAGCAGGAGTTGTTTTGCTGTCATTTTACTGGAGCAAAAAGATTTTGTATATGCCACAGAGCCGTGATTGCATTTGCAAGTAAGAATCACAGAATCATTAATGATTTTCTAATAAAAGTTTGAAATTTTATACCACATTTTATTTTCTCTGAAATCCTAAGGCTGTTCATAACGCCCTTAATCTATCTCACAAAGTATGCCAACCTGCCTGTCACCTGTGTCTTCATGCAGACTGGGATAAACCTGTTACCAGTGCTTGAAAGAGACACTTGACACACCACCGTACTTCGGCACACTTGTTTTCATTACGGTTATCTCATCTAATATCTCTCATGCCAACACTCAAAATTTTTAAATCTGAGTTTGCCAAGTTCCACATACAAAAGCAATTAGAACCAGTTCAGTTCATCCTTCAGACAGGCATTTCACCATGGTCATGGTCACTGTCCCTAATTAGAACATACAGCTCATGGTTTCTCACTAGTTTGGCAAACCTCAACCACTGGTCCAGGCTGCACATTCATTCCAACAGAACTAAACATGACGCTGTGCAATTTGCAGTTTACCAACTGGCTTGAAGTAAGCCTAACAGTTAATAATTCCTAGAACAAAAGGTAAAAAGGAGCTGTTGTTAGTATCTTCTCTATTCTTTTGTCTAACACAAGGAACATGTCTTCTGTGAGTGAATTCTTCATTAGACTAGTCAGTTACTTTCAAGGAAAATAGCTGGTGTTTATTAAAACTTCAGAGAGGCTGTCACAACTCTGGGTGAATTGCTGCCGTAATCAGTCACCCAATTGCTTACTGTTTGTAAGCAAAAGCGCAAAACAAAACCACTGCACATGACACTTTCAAGCCTGTGCTCAGCATGGGGAGAGAAGGTCGGTATTAGGCATAGTTTTTCTGGGTATTTCTTAAGGCTTAAATCAATCCATTAGTAGCTACCAGTGCTGGGCATACTCCTACATTATGCAGTCTGATGATGCAGACAGATTTGCTCCCACCTGCTGTGATTCATGCAGTCCAGTCAGATAATACAGTACCATTATTCAACAAGCTGCAGCAATGTAGTCTAATATTGGCCTTTCTGGCATTGCCTTCTAAAATACAGCCACATAATAAATATTTTTAGTATAAAAAAAAGTCACATGAAATATTATCTTACTGTTTCTTTGGTGATCTTCTTGCACTCAGAGCAAGTAGACAAAATGTATTTATAGATTTAATTATATATACACACATGCACACACATGCTTTTCTCCCTCACTATCTCTCTAGCCAATATAAAGAAGTTACAGCTTATTTCCAAGGCTGTTTTTCCCTCTTAGAGTATACAGCTATACTGACTCCTACCATGCCTGCAGTTTTGCTTTAATTTGAATACACTTTGCAAAGATCAAGTGGCAAACTCTGCAGGTATCTTATGTAATTCACTTTTTTTTCCTCATCACTATGCAATACTGCATGATAGGAAACTATGCACATATTTTGGCTTATTAATTAATACTGGTTCCCCTAATTCTCTCCTGAAAATGTATTGCCATTGCAGAATTCCTGTGTCAGTATTTAGACCATATCACACTTCAGACTACCTCTTGAAATTAGCAAGAATATTAAACCAATTTTAATTTAATTAAAGACAGTGTTAGATTAAAAAATATGCAGCAGTTAGGGATGCCATTTTTTTTTCCTCTTAATTTGGAGTCGCATCACTTCAAAATCAACATTTGATTCCATGAGACATTTGAGTGTACTTGACATGGAGATTGGTTCTGGTGTTTGTATGGTTAATCTGCTGAGTCGTGACTACTTGTAACTGTCAAATTCTCTCCAAGGATAAATAATTAAAGCTTCTGGAAGAATAAGCACACAGGAAGCAGTGGAGATTGGATGTACGTAGGTGTTGAGGGCATTAATTTTTATCCAATCGCTGAATAAAAAGCACATTATTCATGCAACCTTGTTCATTCACTGCTACGTGACCTGCACCACAATAGAAGACTGCAGCATCCAGTGCTGAATTCAAGGCATTCAAGGCAATGAGGAAAGGACTCCAACAGCACCAGCACAGAAGAGCAAAATGCTACACTGTAGGTGTAGCATGCAGCCTTTGGTTAATGCTTTAGCTCTTATGACTAATGCTAGAATGACACAAAAATACTTCTTCTCATAGAATATTTTTCTTTGGGTGCAGTAAAAATAGCAAATATTAGCCTCAAGGTAGAAGGACCTGTTCACTTTCTTTTCAGCGTGTATCTGCCACGTGTCAATGACAACTACCAGATAAAAAAATCCAAACTCATAGCAAATAACAAATAAAAGAATTCATTAATTGGTGAAGCAAAACAAATGCAATGCCTTGTAGTATCCGTGGTACAAAACTTTTGACACAAAATGTTTCAATAAAGTGAATACTGAAAGGTGTAAAATCTACAAATCAATTTTAGCTATGAAGCTCAAAAAAGCCTGTTCTAAGTTCCTGAGGGTTTTTAAAGCACAAGAACAACTCCCTGTTCCAAAATAGATTCCTCCGCCTTCACATTGCTATTCCTGTCCCATGTTAACTCACTACAAATTCTATCTTTGGCTTGATGCCTCATATGCCTGTTAACTAACCACTGTTAGATGCAATTGTTTATTTGCTTGAATATTTGTATACCACATACAAAGGTGAAACTCAAAACAAGACTCTAGTGAATAAAATCAACCTATAAATGCTAAAAATTCGGGTATCTATAAACATGCGTTAAGGACCCATGGTTACTGGAAAGCAAGGCACCTGCTAAAAGTGTTCATATCATCTCCCACAACTACCTACTCACTCTGGCATTTTTAAATACCAGATCAGTTACATCATTCTTAGTAGCAGATGTAACAGCTTCATATCTTATATCCAAGCACAGGCACAAAAGATTTTAACTCTCATTTATAATGAAAAATAATGGTCTTTTAGAAAGGCTTGAAAGCTGCAGAATTCCCTAATGACAAATTTGGGTGTTTGAAATGTTATCAGAATAAAAACTCATTTTATTTTTACATAAAAACAGAACTCTCTACAGATTTCAAGCATACAGGAATGAGAGAAATTAATTAGTTTCTTATCACAAACTAAAAAACCTGATAAAGAACCAAAGGGGATTTAAAAACTAAAACCCCTGTTATTCAAATATAGAAATAATGTAAATTTTGAAAATATATACTATATATATAAAATGCTACATCTGCAGAAAAAAATGGATGCATGTGAGAAAAAGAATTAAGGTCCTCACAGTAGGAAAAGAGAAAATCATACATAGGCAGTCGAGAAGTAGAAGAAGAAAATGAAAACAGAAATTTGGATATATATTAATGGTTGCAATAGAACAAATTTAATTTAGAAATAATTGGTAAATTTGAAAATAGCAAAGTCCTTGAGGAAACACATTAAACAATTTGTTGGCACAACACTAAGTGTTTTATCCTACTGCCAGACTTGAAAAATTTGGAGAAGCTCTCAGAGTTGAGAATGGTCTCTTCAAAAGCATTGCTGTCAGACAGACTTAGGAACCAGCACGAAAGTTTGGATAACAGGTCACTCCTTCTCTCCTCCACCTGCATTAAAGCTAAGAGAGAGCATTGCAGAGCATATGAAATAGGAAATTGAAAATGGCCAAGTTTGTCCTTCGTGCTCTTCACTGGTCACTCTGTTCACTGAAACTCTAGTACAAAAATATATTGCTAGGACGGGACAACATGAGATGAAATTAATCAAAAGAACATAAAATTGTCCTGTGTCCCAATGATGTAGTACTAATGGTTACCATTGTTGTAAAACATTTGCCTTACATTTTGAAGGAAATTAATCAACATTGCAATAAATCATATTATATAATTAAACATTGTTAATGCTGGGAACCAAGATTACTGAGCTCCTAGGTAACGTCACATTTGTGTGATGTTAAGAACTGTGTGACATTACTCGGGAGAAAATAGCTTTCCTAATGTCAATAAAGAATGTAATATAATCTCTCTCTGCCGTTTCAAAATTGAAAAATGATTAACTGGAATGGAAGAGTAACACAGGACTAATTCTCCATTTATCATGGCCAGGTCATAAAATGCTGGTCATATCCATGATAGGTTCATTTCAGGGCTTAGCTCNAAGGTTAGTAACTTGGGAAAAGGGCACTGCTGATACTGCTGTAAGCCAGATTTTTTGAATGCATATTTTATGGAAAAGAGAATATTCTCTCAGTGTTCGTGGCATAGATTAAAAAAAAAAAAAAGAAAGATAAAGATTTTCAATTTTAAAAACCTACCTAAGATCACATGGCTTTTACAATTCCCTATTGCCATTTGTGGTATTTGTGAAAATTCAGTTCCTAGATATTGAGAGGTGGACCAACATAAGTCTTTTCTGAGCAACAAATAAAGGTGATGAATGAAAACTATGAATGTTTGCTTGGAAAGTTCAGATATGCCAATGAGAACTCAATGTGTTTAAAATAGCCACAGAAAGCCATCTCAAGTATAATTATGGAATCTCAGCAGAAATGCAACGTGTCCACAAACTGTTTTTATCCCACCCATATATAGCACATGTTTCTGACATGTTAATATGCAGATTGCAGGTGGGAGTTTCCAGGTTCAAAGCTAGTTTTTCCACTGAGTGGCATGTTCCCAAAATTCATTTTCAACCCACCTAATTTTAGGCACTTAGTGGAGGGGCTAAAGTTAGAAACCAAGTCATCCTAAACTCTCTCTACAGGCTATGGAAAGACAGTGATAAAGGGCTGGTAAGATTTTACTGCAGCTGAATTACATCTAGTGAATGCCTGTTCAGTATTCAGACTAAAGCTATCTGCTTATTAGCAGATCAAATGTTTGAATATTGTTCAGAACAAACAAATGCCATCTAATCATTAAATGAGCTGTATACTTTCTCCCCTTATTCAATCTTCTCAATAGCTACTTCTGTGAACAGCAACTTGCTGGCCTTTTAATCATCACTCTTTCTCTGTTTATTATCTTTCTAAAGAGATAATTCTTCCTCCTTTCTCCTCTTGTTTCCTTAGGTAGCAAAGAAGTAAAATCTACTCTTTAACATAGTAGCACAACAGAGTTTGGGTTATTTTTATAACTACAGGTGAATGAGCAACTTGTCCACCTAATGGCTTAGATTACTTTAAAATTACCTGTAGCTCCCAAATACTTTGATTAGTGTTCAATAATTTTTTATTCTCACAGCCAAAACCTCTGCTGGAAGCCTGGGAAGGTATCATTATTTATCAATTTTACTCCAAAAAGCAAGATCTCTGACAAAGAACATGTTGACAGTCACAGTTAAATAATTTTACAGGATGAAACAGTAAGTACTGGAAAACGGCAATAGGAAAAGTAAGGGCATTTATTGCCTTTTGCATTTCATATTAAAAATATGAATACAGGAAACCATATAGTCAGTGTATATAATGTAATGATACATTTTCCAAGCCAAATATAGTTGACTAAATCAAGGCAGAAACATGGGCTGCAACTACAAAAATAGAACAAAGGAAATGTGGGGGAAAAAAACCCAACAAACTCAAGCCTACTTGAATTTTAAATATCTTTTTATATAATTATCTTCTGATTACTAAGTTACAATACATACTTATTAAAACATTTGTTTCAGAGAAATAAAAAACCCCAAAAGAACATATATCCTGAGACAAAAATACATTCCTACAGTTTCAGTTCTACGTGCCATCACAGCCACTCAAAAATCTATCTATAGAGCCTTCCTCATTACCAGTTTTGATATTCTAGGAAGTCCATACATAAAATACTCCAGGTATTTACCTTGCATATTAAAGTATTTGTCATATATGCAATATACTAGCTTTCATTTGGGGGAAAAAAAAGAAATCCTGAAACTTCTTCTTCGTTATTGCATCCTATGAGGATGTGAGAGGCAACTCCACCATCAGTCTTGCAGCAGGCCTTTTTGTACCTGTGCAGGGCCCCACCACATCTACTGGAATTAATCGTGCATGTATACTGACACTATAAACACTATGATAAACACTTCAGAAGAGGTACTGCATTTTCTTACTTTCATTGTGAGAAGATAGTGAAACTTTTGGAAGTGAAGCAATACATAAATGAATAAATTAATTAATAAAAGTACATTTCATGCACCTATATAAAATGGAATGTTTTGGTTCTCTTACGAAACTTTTACTGCTCACTATTTCCTAGGATAGGATATGCCTTGTAGAATTATCTAAGACAAAGATCAGAACCAAGTAAATACACGCTTCTCTGATTTACAATGTTTTTAAGGAGTCAGTTAAGTTCAGTGAAGCCCATTAAGTAATAATATGGAAATAGAACAAGATTACAGGAATTTTTATCACCTGCTTTATAAGGCCGGTTTTAAACTCAGCAAAGCAAAACATCTAGATTCATTTAAAACCAAACTGAAATCCTGCTACCATTATCTTCTTTCTAATTCTCATCATCTTCGCTATTCATATTTCAATGACATATGTCATGCACCATAACAACACTATAGAAGATGCTGCATGAAAACAAAGAAAAAAAGGAAACACCCACCCATACACACACAAAACCCAAAAAAACCCAAACAAAAAAACCACCATAGAAATTCTGCAGTCAAAGAAAATCCCAGGCAGCTAAACCCTCTTGAAAGGATACCTGGAATGCATGGAAAGTAGGGAGGAAGTAAATGCACATTTTGACCTATAGGCTAAAAAATGAACATATTCACCCTTATGATGTGTACATACTCTTTAGCACACCATTGAGAGAAATTCACAGACATCTAAGAATGCAAGGAATTTATGCACATAACCCATCTCAAATCGTGAATCTTTTCAACACTAGGAAGAGGATGCTACTATTTCATACATACACCAAAGCTGGGACTTAATACTCGCTCAGTACTGTCTATAACAGGAGAACACAGAGTGCCTGCAGGAACAGAATTAAAGCTGTGTTTTTCCTGATTTTAAATGGAGGAGGAGAGTTTCATTCACAAAGCCTTTCCTGTCCCTGGCAATTATTTGCACTGGGAAAGTACTAGACAGTTGCCTTCCCAACTAATAGGTCCTGAGAATATGGTTGCATGTGTGATTGCAGTGGAGCACTCCTGATTGAACGACTAAAGAGAACTTGACCTCCTCCCCACTCATATTTTCAAGCTGCAGAAAGAGGCATCCTCCAATTATAAACAGGGCAGATTGAGATGCAACAATTGAATGGTAAGGAACAATCAGTCATAGATCTCACTCGGAGTGCCACAAATATGACATTCAACCATCTCAAAGAAACTGTGCTCACGCTTACCAGATGCTAACACATCCACTTGATTTAGTTTTGCCTTCTGCACAGTGAAAAATATTGTAATTTTGTAGTAATTACTGTCAAACTCACAGCTCTAATTATATTCTGCCATTTTAAAGTGCTTGCATATGCATTTAATGCTTCCAAAGATGTCACCCTAAATACTGACATTTTCTGTCCATTCACAGAAGATACACAGCATTAATAGCCAGTGCAACAGCACTTTAATGTAAAACAAATCACCAAGGAAAGTAAGGTTCAAGCAAACAGTTTTGCATTTTAACATCTGAGGTACACTTACGTATTTACATTTGCATTGTTGCAGAATACCCAGCTTCTTCTTTTTAATCTGCTTCATGCAGCAGGAAGAACTCTGACAGCACCAAAATGCATGCTGAAGAACTGCTGAGTTTAGATTAAGCTTCAGGCTCTTGCCTTCTGTCTTTATTTTGGTCACCATAAAAGTGAGCCAAACACAAGGGCAAAAATAATTTGATCCTCTTACTGTCTAAATTCTCTTGTGCTTTGAATTGCCATAGTAGAGTAGGTTCAACATTTGGTCGCTGGATTGTACAAACCGTATTGCAATTTATACATTCTCTAAAAAAACTTCATCTTGAACAACAGTTGGAGCAAAACACATCCTCATCCTGTAACAAGTTGAAACTGGAATATACAAAACATTCCCTTCTGATAAAACCATATGTCTTCATCTAACATGTTGTATTTATAAAAGCTCAATCATATGATTGACTATATTAAAAAAAGGCAACATATTTAAACATATTTAAAGCCTTACTACCTAACTTATCTCCTGGAAGCTTCACAAAACTCACATTTTGCAAGGTACTCTGAAAGAGGACAAAGCGCTGTCACGAGCAGTCGTGAGGAGTATGTGCTTTGGAAAATACGGGTGAACTACGGATTTGTTTAAGCACCTCTATCAGTCTTCAACTGATTGGTGAGGAGCCTTGCTACCACTTAACACCCTTCAGGAAGACCTTTTCCCTCTCGCATCCCGCATCTCCAGGAAGGAGCTGACTGCATTGGCAAACCAATTCTATGACAATGTTAAACCGCCACATTCCTAATTCCTACATTCAGTCCAGTGGCTCTATTTGAATTTTACCTTTTCAGAAAGTACAATATTGAACACCCTGAAGGTTAATTTTTTCCACTTTTCCAGATATTGGGTTGAGGGCTTAAATAAGGGGATATAGCTTCCAGTTAATTAAAGGCTGTCATTTGTTGTTGTTAATTTGTGGTAATTGGCTTTGGTTATGTACTGATTAAATAAATGAGAGCACATGTTTAACTAACAGATGATACATTACAGGACTGTTTCCTTTAATTTATCATCAATCATATGGAGCATTTTTTATAACAGGTTTATTTTAGCATTATGCCATTCCAAAATTCTTCTCTCAAGTCTTTTTTTCTCCCCTCGTGGCTCCATATGCTGATTGAAAAAATGTTAGAAGGTACCATGGTAACGCTTGCTATGCTATAAGACATATTGAAGAAAGTTTTCAGACTCCTCAGGCATAACTAAGACATTAAAAAAATGCACAATAATGTCAGAAAAATACTCCTGAGATATAGTGCTAGTATCCAGAGATACTATTTTGAGATTTCATAGACTTGTTAATTATATATATACTTTACATTAAGAAATTATAATACACAGAGAGTGGAAAAAGTGTCCCTAATGAAAGCAAATTTGGTATTTCACAGATGCAACGCATTTTGTGACTTAAAATACAGTTCAAGTGCTCTCAAAGTGCGAACTGGCAATTTCGAAGTCTAAACTTCACTGCACAGCATCCAACTACTGATGTCAATGACCAACGTCATTAAAAAACAAATGATACCCATAAGGATTAATTTTGAGGGACAACAGGTTAATCTGGCTGCAAATTCAAAAGCACACACTCATTTTGTCTCTGTGAAAGTCCACCTCTGTCATCGAAGACCCAGATGACCAGCTACACTGTTGAGGCTGCTCTTGCGCCCTTAAAAATCAAACTAACCCTATCTTCACTGGGAGCTCCCTTGCAGCAGCACAGATTAGCAGCTGATGGCGAGCAGGAGAAAGCAGCAGGATCAAGCCAGAGCACTAATCCCATATGCAGCCTTTCTTCTCACAAGAAAAAGCAGACTTCTAAACCCACACCATGCTTGCACATTTCTGCCAACTGGAGCCCACGGAGAAAGAGCTCCATCTCCTGCCTTCAGGCTGGATAATAGCCTGAGTTCACACTTATTATTTAATTTTCTTTCAATTGCAAACCCACCCCACACATGATAGTAATATATAATAGTAATGACACAGCAGTGTCTTCTGCAGTTTTCCAATAGGACTCATTTCAGATTTGTTTTGCATTATGCATATGTACAAAATGGTAGACCTGACAACACAAGGTCTCTGAAATCCATTTCTTCCTAAATGAAATGAAATGTTTCCCATCTGTCAAGTCTCAAACTCCAAGTATAACACTCTCTACCCAAAGCAGAGTAATTTTTGTAAGAAGGTTGTGTAACACTGAACCAAAAAAATAAAGTGACTTCATCTCAAGCAACAATTAGTTTACTTAATGTCCTTACTCCCATTTTTATTTTTTGTATCTTCCCAAAACAGATTTTTAAGTCCAAAACCAGAGCACATTCTCAAAGTTGTATACATTTTATGGCTTCTTTAAAAAGCACTGTTCCAGACTGGTAGCCTTACCGTACTGCAATTGTAAACCAAGAGCAGCTACAACATCTAATACAGTTCTTTCTGCACACAGCTGTAGGATCTGATAGTAAAGTTATATTCTATAGGAAAGCTGCATCTACCAAAGAATTAGCAATCATCTTAATATATCAGTTTATAAGGTAATTTATTTACCTTATGTGAGGTAAATAAATAAGGTATTTTATGAGGAGCCTGAAAGGGGAAGCTCTGACCAAGTTTTTATGAGCGTGGCAACGGTGTGTTGCAAATTGCAGTTCAGTAAAAATGTGTCTGCCATTTCCACGCCCACTGTTGTTTCCATAGAAGATGAATTTATGACACATTTTGGCCAGTCCTTGGCCTGTGCCATACAGGAATGGAGAGCCCAGGGCGCATTCTGGCAGGCGCATCCCACAGGCATAGATGTACACACAGTTCCACAGTGCAGATTCAGTTGAAAATGTGAATCAAGCTTACACATCTCCACCCCTCCGCCTGTCAAACACTTGCACTGCAGTGGTGATGTTACCAAGCACCTCATTCCAGAAGGCATGGAAAGAGACAAATTAACAGTATTTTTTCATGTCTTCACAAAGAATCAAGCTATTGTTTCCCACAGCCTTTAATGTTTCATCTAAAATTAAAATCAACATGGCCAGCAGTAAGTAAAGGGATATTTCTTTTTTTTGAAAATAGACAATTCATAAAGTCTGAACTACCAGCAGTATTTTGAGAATCAGTGCATCATATAACCTCTGTCCTACGGCTGAAGGCAGGGAGAGTCATGAGGGTTCCAGCTCTGTGCTGTACAGCTGGTAGCTTGAGTGGGACCAGTGGGTGAAAAGTGGCATTGCTGTGCCAGAAATGCAGGCGATTCCAGCATCGCAAAAGGGAGTTTGAGTTGGAAAAATGGGTGGGGGAGAAGGGAAACAGAAATCTCTCTAGCTCCCTCTGTAAGCTGGCACAAAATTCTGAAGGGTTTGAATTTACAGTAAAAGACAAAAAAGGAGGTATTACAGACATGACGGTTCTAAGATACAGCTGAAAAAGGTTAGTGCCAGGGAAAAGCAAGGACCAACATCTCCCTGAGGGAAGGAGTGCCTGGGACTCCAGTGCAGTTGACACAGACAGCAGGTGTAGGGTCCTGGGCCAGGCACAAGCATGCCTGTGACACAAAGGGAACTGCAGCTCAGGCCAGACCCAGCTAGACGCAGTTCCTGCAGGCTAGGCTTGACCCCAGCACATTCTCCCCATGGTGCTGCCTGGGAGCCTCTTCCCACCACTGTCACCATTGGGAAGGGGTCACCAGCAGCTGCACTGCCTCAGCCACCACAGTCAAGAGTCCACCCAAAGGGAGGCATGTTCCCACGACTCACAGACCATGATGGAAACACCAGGAAACAGCACTGTACACAAAAATTGTTTCCAAATCTGCAGTCAGTCCATGCTTTGAGCCTCTGATAAAAAGATTATGCCCCAAAATAAAAGTTTTAAAAAATTATTTTCAAAAAAAATAGTAGCCCCGAGGCCTAATATTTTGAGCCTGCATGCCTCTCTCACAGCAATGATAGGCTCCTGGGAGGAACAGCAAGGTGCAGGAGCTGCACTACCAGACTAAGCCAGCAGAACCTCGCAGTTTGGTGTGCTCCAGCATGAGGGAAAGCTCACAACATGCATCTAATTATCAACAGTGGAATAAGACGTAAAAATACTTGAAAAATATTCTGAAACAAAACATGTGCTGACATTCTATTGTTCGCTTACATCTTAGTCCAAAATCTGCTGAGATGGCTACAGACTTCACTGATTTCAATCAAGTTCATATGAATAGTTAAGAGGTGGGAAGGGAAAATCCCATTTTTAGCACATCTGCAAGATGGCAAAACAGGACCTGACTCAGTATCCATGACAACACCACTAATATTCCGCTAAAAACACGAAAAGGCATTAAGTTTTAATACCTGTAAAGCAAGATGAATCAGTTTGCCTGTGTTTCTCTTCTGCGAATTTGCTGAACTTTTTCCTTTTTTTTTTTTTTTAAGGTAAGCCTGTAAATGCATGCATGCAATGATCTAAGATTCAAGTATGGCCAAGGAAGACTTCAATCGAGGCTATTCTTAGGAAAACTAATAGTTTAGGGCAGAGGCAATCCCTTTCATTGCATGTCCTGTAAAAGCAGGAAAACATTTCAAACTGAGCATATTTCCAATATATGCCATTTTCAGAGGTGAAGTTATCTGAAGAAGGCTCGTTTTGTATCAGATTTGTAAGACGGCCCCATGAACAAATGTCCTGAATGAAATGCAGAGGTTAATTTGATGTATGCTTATAGTCTGAGAAGGAAGAAAGACAAAACGTATTTCCAGGTAGAATCTTCTTCCTATCTATGTTTTAACTGTTAAATTATTTTCTGTATAGATACTGCATGATAATGTACAGTGGAAGAGTTTAACTGATGGATATTTTTCTTTACGTGAATGACTAAAAAGCTGATGGAAGGTGGAAGGAAGATGTGTTGAGCACTAAGAAACTAAAAGTATGTATACTTAATTGTGAATCATAAGCCTGCCATGACAAAATCAAAATTTTGTGTACCCCCTGCAATAGATGACTTTTCAGTATCTAAAATAAAGAAAGAGGTGAGTCACCAGGAACTCTCGAGGTGGAGACATATAAGCAGGGAATTAAACAAAAAATGAAAATATAGAATTAGCTTGCAAAATGCAGGATCCAAAATCATGGGGAAGAATTCAAATAGCTACTCAGTGCAAGGGAAGTATTTTTAAATAGGCTGAGCTGAAAATGACCACTGAAGAACAACAAATTAGATGAGTTTCCTTAAAGTAAAGCAACAGACTGAGTGAAGTTCTGGGATAATATATTCTTACAGGAACAGAAAGAATGAGATAACCACAAATGACTAGCAAAATCACTTTAGGAACAGTGTATTTCTTACAGCACATGTTTATCCCACAGAAGAGTGGTAAGTACTGCTGTGAACTTAAGGAAGATGCTCACAATAAATATAAACCATTTACTCCATTCACTGTATCAGGGATAGGACTACATATCCAAGAAAGATACTTAAAACCCAATAAGACAAAGGAAAGATTCAGGCTGGGGAAAATACAAAAATATTGGTGTATGGAAGCAGAATTAATTGTTCCTAAAGTTTCTGAAAACAAAGTTCTGTTTAACTCCAAAAAAATAAAGGCTTGATGCAAAATGCCAAGAAAAACTGACAGCAATTAGGTATGTTGCATTTCAAACCAGTTCTGCCAGTGGTCCGAAAAGACCACAGTCCTGGGCCTGACTCATCACTGAAGCTTTGGTGCCACACACAGAACAGAGAAGGGAAGGGAAAATCTGTCACTTGTGTAGGTGGCTCCTCAAAATGGGGAAACCCTGGCTGTCTGACAGGAAGACATTTTACATTTTTTATGGTAATGGGGTGGGAACTCTGGTCCTTTATGTTCATTTTATGACATTTAAATCCTCCTGCCTTCCAAAGCTTTGTAAATGTTCCCACACTGTGACACAGGTAATAAGCACAAGAATTCCTATTCTTTGAGATGAAAATGTAGGTGTTCCCTGCCCATTATCTTCAAATATGCTGTTATCATCCAGTCTTCTTCAAATGGGAGCACACCAATTAATACTGCCTTAACCAAAACCTGCAAGTACTGGCTTTGAAAGACAAGCTTGTCATTTACCGTGAGACCAGTGAGCCCTCCAGTGGCTATTTCAAACCTTAAATTGTAACAATAACCGTAGGAAAAAATATTTGTATGTATGTGGATTATTCCCATTACATTTGATTTCATTTGTATTCTGTCGTCTTCTACTACTTTAATTAAACAACGCTTTAAGCAACCTTTATAATACTTGCAAACAGATGTATTTTCAGCTCACACTTTCTTTCACTCCTGTGTATGTACAAAATTTGTAAGTGATACATTTTAAACATTTGAGTAACTTCACGAAAGTCAATGAGCAATATTTATGTAAGGGGAGGGACTATCGATGCACTGGGCTCAAAATCAAAATCTTAGCCTACAATCCTGTAGGATATAAACCTTATCTCTTGAAATTACAAACATCTGGGACAATGAATAAATATTCACAGGCTTTTTCAATGTAAAACCCAGCACGTGGAAGATTTAACACAAATAAAAAATGCCTCTTCTCATAAAGGAACTTGTTCAGCCATGGAACTCCTTGCAACCAGATACTGTGGAGAGAAGATATTTGGCCCAAAGACGACCTGAAAATTCATGAAGCAAAAATCCATATGGGCAAAGACATCCCTCACCAGAATCTGATCTAAGATGGAAACGTGTCATCACATACTTTTCCAACTCTTACGCTCTTCCATTACAGAAGGTAACCACTAGACAAAGCTGCTTGGCTAAAAGGATCTTTTCTTGGGTCTAGCACTGACATATTAAAAGTTTAAATAAAACCTTACTCGAAGTATTTAAACACTGTATGAAAAATATCCAGTAAGTGAAGAACTCCCCAATACAGATTTTTTGCCCTTGATCCACTTGAAGACACTGTCATGTTGCACAGCTGCCAGGAAAAATCCGAGCAGGACTGTGCCTCATTTGACAGAATCTTCTTCTGCTTGATTCTCCAGTTATTATACAGTATCATCCTGAATTTGTTATATGAGCATTGGTTGCTATGGAAATCATCTGCTAAATTCTGCATTATTGATTGTGTTTAACATGGGAATTGAATCATAGAACCATTAAGGTTGGAAAAGACCTTCAAGATCATCGAGTCCAGCCTTTGACAGAAGTTGATGTTGTCAACTAAGCCACAGAACTAAGCGCCATGTCCAGCTGTTTCTGGAACAGCTCCAGGTTTGATGACTTCACCACCTCCCTGGGCAGCCCGTTCCAATGGCTCGACAACCCTGTCCATGAAGAAATTCTGCCTGGTGTCCAACCTGAAACTCACCTAGCACAGTTTGAGCCCATGTCCTCTTGTCCTGNCTTGTCCTGTCACTGGTTGCCTGGGAGAAGAGGCTGACCCTCACCTGGCTACACCCTCCTGTCAGGCACTTCTAGAGACGGATAAGGCCTCCCCTGAGCCTCCAGGCTAAATAATTCCAGCTTCCTCGGGGGTTTCTCACAGGACTTTTGCTCCAGACCCTTAACCAGCTCTACTGCCCTTCCCTGAACATGTTCCACCTCACCTTTCTCGTTGTGAGGGGCCCAGAACTGGACACACAACTCAAAGCGTGGCCTCATCAGTGCCAAGTTCAGGGGTCCATCACTGCCCTGGTCCTGCTGGACACAAGGACCCATCACTTCACCTTGTTGAACCTCATGGAACTGGCCTCTGCCCATCAATCCAGTCCTGCTGGCCACACTACTGCTGATACAGGCCAGGATGCCTTCTTGGCTACTTGGACACAGCCGGTTCATGTTTGGCCCCTGTCAAACAGCACCCCCACATCCTTTTCCGCTGCGCTGCTTTCCAGGCATTCTGCCCCCAGCCAGCAGCACTGCTTGGAGTTGTGACACAAGGACCCATCACTTCACCTTGTTGAACCTCATGGAACTGGCCTCTGCCCATCAATCCAGCCTTGTCCAGATCCCTCTGCAGAGCCTTCCCACCTTCCAGAGGATCAACACTCCTGCCCAGTTTGGTGTCACCTACAAACTTACTGAGGGTGCATTCAATCCCCTCATCCAGACCACGGATAAAGATGTTAAACAGGAGTGGCACCAATACTGAGGCCTGGGGAACCCCACTAGTGACAGGCCACCAACTGGGTGTAACTCCATTCGCCATCACTCTCTAGGTCCGGTCTTTGCTTTAACTTAGCAAAGAAAGCCCCTGTCCAAGCCATGGACTGCCA
>VZTA01029733.1:3628-19465 GCA_013398855.1 Mohoua ochrocephala
AGCACAGCACCGAGGGCAGGTCCTACATCCGCGTCTCTGTGTGAAACCGCCCGCATTGGAGATGTAAAACGGTTTGGGATTCACTCCTTTCCTGGAAAGCGCTCCTTTGACAACCTCAGTCATACAACTGTTCTTTCTTCATCTGAAAAGCTGTGGGAACCCTAGAAACTGGCTGACACCAAATCTGGGAGAAAATGAGTGGGAAGGGCATTTAGAGGGAAAAGACATGGACTGTAGGAGAAAAGGAGGGAGCCCCAAAGGCAAGGGGAGAGATCCTGGCTTGCAGAGTGCTCTCTGTAACAGTGCAATGAGGATGGGGGATACTCTAAATCCAAAAGGAGAGTCAGGTGGATTTGGGGGATGAGAAGAAACACCTCCGAGGCAGGCAAGGTGCCCGTGGGTCCAAAGTAGGAGCAGGGTCGGTTTTAACACCCCTGGTGTTCCACTTCCACCTGCTAATCTTGGGAATGGAACCGAGCGCTCCTTTAAATGCTGGATACACACAGTGTTATCCACTCGTTTTTTTTTCCTCCCCCCAACCTGTTGTACGGGTCCATTGGCTGCAAGGGAAACCCACCCAGGCACTAAACCGCTGTGCAAGCTCTCATCCCACCAGTTCCCCGAGGCTCAGCCACTTCTCACACCCCTCAGGGCTGCCATCACCCTTTGCTCAGTGCAGCTCTCCCAACTGTCACGGGAAATTAGTGGTTCCAAAGCAGCAGCAGATGGGGATAAGAAATGTTTCCAGTGTTCAAAGACAATCATTCCTCTCTGTCTCATTAAATTTTCAGCAGCAATTAGATACTCGAAGACCATGTGCTCGTTTGAAAAGTCTCTCTCTTTTCACACATCTCCTCTGAAATGCCCACCATACTTCGGGTCACAAATGGGAAGAAATACACTGGGAATGTGGATTTGTGATTTTAATTATTTCACTGCCGCACATGGAAACAAACAACCTTGGTACAGGGCACGGTTTGTGCTACTGCGTCACCTCGACTGGCCCTGCAGTTTTATGACTCCCAGAATCACCATTTTTCCTGAAGCTTTTGCTGCCAGAGACATGTGATTAAGGTACAAATTCTTTTTTTTCCCCCCACTCTATGTTATCATCCAAGAAAAGCTCATTATTCTTGCAATCTGACTCGTTTTTTTTTCCCCTGAACACTACTAGTTGGCAACACAAATATCTTGCCAACAGTACAAGATGTGACTGTGGAAACATTCATTGTTCAACTCCATTTGAATCTACTATCATGTCTCCATGTGACCTTTTAACGCTCAGAAATCGTCTATTTTAAATCATCGGCCCTGACATGTGTTGAAGATATTTTTAACAGACTGTTTACAGGAATTCTGGTTTCTGTTCTGGTTTTTTTTCCTTTTCAACAACTTTTCTATTCATCATCTCCAAGTTTCACATGTACAGCTGTACTGAACACTGACAGGGCATCTGCCCACATGGCCTGTGAGAAATTGGACATCAGAAACTGTAGGGAAGGGAAAAAGGAACTCAGTCAGAAAAAATAGCTGCAACCTGCTAAGTTTAAGATCCAAGACCTCCAGGAAGAACAGAAGGGAAGGTTACTTAGCTGTTTTTCTTCTCTCTTATTGAGAACCAAACGGGGCTAATGCATTTGAAGAGAACACTCCTAAGAAGGGCAAGTGGCATTTTCAAATGCACCCAACATGAGGGACATGCAAGCCATGCCAGTTCACAAAAACCATCTCCACTCCATGCCAGTCTGGTTTACATTTACCCAGAGCTGTTCATACAAGTCTGAAAGGTTGATTTTGTGTTCTCAGCCCTTAAGCTCTCTGCAGTACGTGGCCATGTGCTCTGTGTCACCTAACCTGGTGAATTTGCAGAAACGCACAATTCCACACAGCTGCTGAGTCAGGGGGTGCCTTGTCCTGCTTGGGGAGCGATGCAGACCCCAGCCTAATATCCACCACTGCTCCACTGTCAGGAAATTCAGCCACTGCTTGCAGATGATACGTGGTCAGCTTTTACAGGAGGATGACAACGAGCAGTGCAACACCACCACCTTGGTATTTACAGGATCACCCAGCAAGGACGCTTCCACCCCGAGAGACAAACACCCTGACTGCCCTCCTGGCTCCCAAGCCACAGAGGTGTTGGCAGATGTAGTGAATAGTAACACTTCTGAAGGGGTATTCCCCACTACCACAAAGGGGGCCAGAAGAGTCTCCCTCGTCCTTCACCTGCACAGGGCAAACAAACAAACAAACAAACAAACAAACAAACAAACCAACCAGCCAACCAACCAGCCCAAGTCGCTGCATTTCATTGCACCGCAGGGCAAACAGGAAGCCCCAGCAGTCTGAGGAGAGTTGAAGCTCTCTACTCCATGTGGTTAACACTACTCAAGGTTAACACTGCTCAACAGCGGGAAACCGCGCCGGGCTGCAGCGCTGCCGCGGGGCTGCAGACACGGCTGGGAACTCACTTGTATTTAAAAGTCAAAAGAGCCTTTTTTTAGGTTTTGTTTTTTTTTTTTTTTTTTTCAACAAGGTCTGAAATAGGATCCCAGCACTGGTCCATGCTAGCTGTCAGCGGTGAGCAGTGGGGCTCACTGTGGCCACTGGCCACAGCCTTTGCCTCTGGCCAAACCAGACTGCTTCAAGATTTGAAGGTCCCTGTTTCTTTTTGCGTGTTACACAAAAGCTCTCTGTGCTGTAGAATAACCCCATGCTGCCACAGGCTTTGGGGATTTCTTTAAACACACACACACATATATATACATACATATATATATATAGACTTCGGGGAACATTCCCCTCTTGCAAGCAAGCAACGTGCACATCAAAGGGACATTAGGAGAATTAGGATGAACTGCACTGAGTATTGTAACCACACCTCACAGAGCACAGGAACAGGGACCAGGGCCTCCCAGAGCCCCCAGCTCTGCTCCCTGGACTGACCACTCCATACACCCCTAACTTGCCACATCCTGATGCTCAGACGTCCCTCACCCGTCCCTAAACACTTGCTGCTCCCTCTCTTCTTCATCTACACTCCAGCAGCCTTCTCAGGAGGACATTCCTCTGAAGACAAACGTGACAGTTACTTCGCAGCTCAGTCTTTGGGACAGCTGAGGACACAGTGGTTTTAGTATGAGTTGTTTTTCTTTCAAGAACAAGGCCACAGTTTACTTGTTGATATTGCCACAAGAGAGATTTCAGAGACGAAAACCACGACAAAACCTCAGCATGTTTTTCTCTTTGATGTCCCTGCATTCAAACAAAAACGCCATTAAGCAAAACCTTTCCACAAGCTGCAAGGAGCTGATGGTGAATTATTACGGGGTGGGATTCAAGGACCTGAGCAGCCTGTTTGCTCGAAAAGCCTCTGAAATGGTGTCAATCTTGCAACCCCAAAATGACAGAGAGAAGGGAGAACGATGACAAAGACACTCGGCTCTCTTGCTGAAGGCCGGAGTGGCCTTGCCCAGATAAAAATACTGTTTTATTTGCGCAACTATGTATTTAAATGAAGGATACTGCAGACTTGAGAACAACGCATTCTTCTCTGATTTCCCCATAAACGTTTGCAGAGCAAAAAAGTAACAAGACATGACCTGAGTCAGCTGCAGTGGCAGCTGAGATTCCCATCTTGACCATCAGCAGCACCACAGGACTTCGACAGGAGAATAATCCCTGGAGGCAGTTTTCCTTCAGAGTGGTCAAAATGAAGCAGGAGGGTTTGTTTGATACCTCCTTGTTGTTTCTTCATCAGAATTTCTGAGTTATAACCTCTGCCCATGCCAAAGTTTTGTGTTGAGGAAAAAGGCAAGTTCTGAGGATTGCAGGTGTTGCAAGCAGCACATCATCCCAGGGAACAGAGTAGAAGGTGTGGATCCAATGTGAGACGGGAGGAGATGCTACTGACCCAGTCCCGCAAGGAACGTGGGGCTACGGCTCTGTCAGGGATACAGCGCGAGTTACCGACTGCAAACATTTCAGACAAAATCGTTTGGGGAAAAAAACCCCACAAATCAACAGAAATGCCCAGCAAAATTCCACACGCTGCCGTGAAAGCCCAGGACTTTCAAGGGCAGGATCTGGAGCAAGGTGCTCGTGTTCTGCTGCTCACGCCGGTGCCGCTGTCACAGCTTTTACTGTGCCGCGTTTCCCTGCATGCAGAACACGGGGAACATTCCCTCGTGCTCCATGGGGAACATTCCCTCGTGCTCCACGGGGCATTTTGGGAAGCTTTGATGTTTGTACAGCTCATCTGAGGTCTTCAGCTGGCGGTGCTGCGCGAGTTCAGAGCGGCAGTGTCGCGACACACCGCGTTTTTATCGCTTCAGAACACGACTGCAACGCAAACCCAGCGTTTCCCCCCTCGCAGGGAATGCCACTCAAAGGCTCCATTCTGTCGAAGATGGGTTTTTGATACAAAACCAGAAAACGTCAAACACAGATGGCCAGAAGCCCCATCCCATTTTTTACTCTCTGTTCTTCAGGAGGGACAAACAACTTTGCTTTCTCTTGTTGTTTTCTTCTTTTGCAATACAAGGGAGCGCTCTTTAAAACCACAAATTTCCATTATGAACTGTAACTGCCTATTTAACTAAACCATGCTATTTAATCTTGAAATTACTGTTAGGGGATTCTGGATCCTTTTCTTTACTACCAGGAGGAAAGCAGCACTGAGCCTTCCCACACTCAGAAGTACAGTTCAAGTTCACAAAACCAGACCTCAGCGATAAAGTCACAGTGCTAAAAAGAAAGTCCTTCATCCAGTTTGGGAATTTTGGGGGTCTTTATTAATTGTTTCCAGTAAGACCGGATCTTGCAGACTCGTGTGTGGGTGGCTGGCTGCACTCTGAAGACAGATGCAGGTGCCTGCCTGGGCTAAATATTTTGCACAAACTCAAGAGTTTGTTATATTTCAGTGGTTTTTGTTTGTTTAGCTTTATCTGACATCTAAAATGTGTATTCCAAACTAAGCAACATTCAGAACCCAAACAAATACACTCTCTGCATAAAAATCAGAATATATGTATCATGTTACCAAGTGAGGCAGATGCCAGTGACAAATGCTTTAAGAATTTTTTAGCAGCCACCTGAAAAATCACTTAAGAGTCAGAAATAAGTAGCAAAGGCCATTGCATGAGTCATCAGTGACAACAAGGAGAAAAGGAATGTGAATGGAATTTTTCTTCTTTTTTTTCTAAAATGAGAGATGGCTCTGGCTGAAAGAAAATTGGTTTTACTGTTACCAGAGGAAAATTTCCATTTGCAAACAGGGGAATTTCCACCTGAGACACATTGATGAAGACTCATTTACATAACTGGAGGTAAAACTACAACTTTTACCCTGGGAACAGTGATGAAGGAAAAACATTTTCAGGAGCAGGAAAGGGCAAAATTTTTGTCCTCAAATTTTGGTCTAGAAATAGATAATGTTTGTTTTCATTAGGTCTTTAAAAATATTTACAAAGAAGAGAAGATGTATTTCACAGAAGGGAACAGTCCAGCCAGCCTAAACAGAACCAGGACTGGGAAACTGTGCAGCAGGACAAGTACTGACTGTGTCAAGCACTTGGATTATGTGCTACAAGGGCAAGCGTGGCTCAAAAAATGAAGTAAAAAGCTCCATTGTTTGCTATGAGAGTGTAATCGTTTAAAACACGGCAGCAGCCAGGTCTGAGCGAGGGGGGGTCTCCCCTCTCAGCAGCAGAAGGCACTTGAGCAGCTCAAGGTGCAGGTCTCACCCTGCCCCTTCCCAGGGCACAGAATCACCCTGCCCAGCCCCTTTCCAGGGCACAGAATCACCTTGCCCTGCCCCTTCCCAGGGCACAGAATCACCCTGCCCTGCCCCTTCCCAGGGCACAGAATCACCCTCCCTGCCGCTTCCCAGGGCACAAACTCCCTGCCGCAGTTTCCCTCCCAGGGCAGCGGGACCAGGAATGTTCCGTATTGGATCATTTCAGAGATCACCATTTTTTCCCCCCTCGCCCTTTTTCTGCCGTTCCCACAAAAAAGGGGAAAACCCAAGCGCCACGAACAAGCAAAGTCTTTCAAATCAGTCACGTAAAACACCAGTGAGAGGGGACAGCGTGGAAGGACACGCTGCTCGTTTCAAGGAAAATACCTGAATACTTGAAAAGTAAGGGGAAAAAGTCCCATTCCTTTAACTGGTGCTTTTTGGGTCTGGCACATTAAAAAAACCCCTACTCCTAAACATCCATATTTGCAAGCAGCACTGAATATCAATTCAATTATTAAATCAAGTGACTGAGAGCAGCTTCCACGGCCACTCTCAATTGCTTCCCAGAAGAGGCTGCAGCCTCTCTTTGTATCTGCACATTTTGCAGCCCTGAGCAACGAGGCTTCACCCAAGTGATTTTTCCATTTTTACAGCATGGCAGCGAGCTAGCACAAATTACAGAGCTTGGGCGCCTTTGCCCACACAACCACTCGTTCACTTGGTTGGAAAATTGTGAAGATCCTGGGCCGAATTTGGTACAACTCCATTTTCACCAGGCCCCCGACAGCCGGTGTCTGTGTTAGCGTGTCCAGCTCACAGCAACTCCCCTGGTAATGCCGGTATTATCCACACTGCCTGGGTGTCCCTCCTCTAAAGGGTCTCTGCTGGGAGCTGCTCTGCAGCACCACATGGACCTGAAGCCCAGCTTTTCCCCTGACACAAAGAGGAATAAACCATGGGACAGAAGCAGCCATAAAGCACCTGCAGCCTGTGGTGAGGGGGGCTCAGCAAGGTGATAACTTTGCATTGAATTTCCTATTTTATTTCCTTGCTACCTGCAACAGGAAAAAACTCAACCTCTCATTTCCTTCCTCCTACCCACTTTCTGTTTGGTGTTTTGAGCGGCTGGTGCAAACTAGAGGCAGTCAGGAGCCAGATTTTCAATTTGCTCTTCTTCTGAAGGCCACGGATAGAGACACAGAGCAGAGTCTGCTGGCTGAAGTGACGAAGTGACAGGGGTGAGGAGAGGGCAGTAACAGACACAGAGCTCACAGGCACGAGGGGAATGATGTTTGGATGCCGACGGGATGGAACCGCGTGCACAGCACTGTCAAAAAGGAGAGGATCGAGCACGACTCTGGCTTTCTGAATTAGTCTTGGAAATTTAATGGAAAAATGTAACGAAATCTTTGCAGCCTCTTCCCGTGAGCACCAGCCCCAGAGGCACGTGCTGTTCTGGACAGCGCAGTAATGCTGCCAAGCCACGCTCGGTGACGTTGAGAATGGAATGACCACGCACCACCCACGCACTCATCCACCCTTAGGGGAGCTCTGGGGAGCCAAGGTACTCACTCAACCCTCTAGAGAAGACTTTGCAAAGAAAAGGTGCCTTGGAAGACTTTCCTCCCCACCCTCAGAAGCCCCCAACAAAAACACAACTACTGACTACACATGTGATTCCTTCGGTGGCAGAAGCAAAAAAAATTCAGAAGTCCTTAGGCACTAAAAATACATCCTTCCTCCTCCTCCTCGGACTTCTCCTTTCCCAGAAAGATTTCTCTTTCTGTGCCATTTCCCAGTCTGTCACACTTGTCTCTTGGCTCCCACCCTGGAGCCAAATGCCCTCTCTGATGGGCCACAAGGGCTTTTACTGCCGGGCCACGGCACCCACTTACAGCCCATTCCCTGCTAACAGGTCATGCCCTGACTGCTCCTCCTTGCACGTTATTCATTCACCACTCTTCTCTTCCTTCAAAGCTTTGATGAGTGCTGCTGCTGGCTCCGTGTGTTCCCTGCAGAAGTCACACGTGGCAGTGGGAGCAGGCACCAGCACCGCCGGCTGCTCCTCCAACACCACACAGCTTCTCCCTGTGGCCACAGAAGGATCCAGAGAGCAAACCTGGAGATCTGAACAGCTCCCTCAGATTACCAAATGACAGAAACCCAGCCGACGAACCCCTCCAAACCCACACCTCGTCTTTTTTTCACCGCTCAACCAGAGCTAGCAAAAGCCCGCAGAGATCTGAAATGTGCATTCCTCCTCTTGGCAAAGTACAAACAAGGCATCTGATCTCATTTCCCGGGGTGGCTGAGCTCTTGTCCCCCATGGCTCTCATCTTTACTGAATCTTTGCCTTCCTTTGTCTCTGATAACGGGCAGGGCAGAACATTTGGTGATAACAGATTTATCACAGGCACTGGGAATTGCTCAATCCACAGCATCAGAGCATTTCCCCCCACTCCTCTTCCTGAAGCTCTTTTGTGGGGTTCCAGCTGACCACAGGAGGAAAGGCAGCCAAATATCTACTCAACTTACAAATGACAAAAAATAGCACACGAAATCCTGCTAAGTTGCAAAAAAAGTAAAGATGACAACACCCAACAAACTTGCACAGGAGAGAGCTGACAGAGCAAAGTCCCTCCGGTGCCCTTCAGCCACTTTGGGGAGCAGTGACCGGCCGCAGCACCATCAAACCTTGATTAGCTTTTTATCAATCACCAGATGGTTGTGCCCGGTGCCTCGGCTGTGCTTTGGAGCCCTTGCAGGCACAGGCTGCCCTTGGTAAACGCGTGTCCTGCCCTCGTGTGAGTTAGCAAGGACTGAGGGAGTGCAGTAGCCAGCCCAGGGAACAGTGGCCTTCCCCTGCTGGCGGCATCGGGAGACACCGAGCGTGAGTTGTCCAGCAGCACTGCCCCCTTACTGCCTTGGGATCAGCAGAAAATTAAAACCAGTCACACCATTTCTCACAAAAAAATAGACGAAGAGGCCATAAAAAAACCCCAGCCAGCAGCACAACTGATTCTGAATACAACGTTTTCCTCTGCTTTGAATGAGAAGTCAGCAGCTCTGATTGCATGTGTGCAAATTCCCCCAAAATTTCCCTGAAACCTTCCATTACAGAGAGGCAACTGAACTCTAGTATTAAAGTGTAGGCTGATACTTGTTTATTTACCTCAATTAAGATTATCTGTTCGATCTTATCATGGGTGAGTGAATCACCCTCTACTACACATGTGCAGCTGGCTCTCCCCAAGGAGAGGAGCACAGCAGCAGCTCTACAGATTGCAAAGTGCTCTCTGTAAAGGGGCTTCTCCCAGCACTGCTTTTTCCTCCCCTTTTGGCTGGTTGCCTTAACGGAATAAAAAATTCTGGTGGGAGGACGAAGAACAGCCAAGTGGCAGGCTGTTTCCTCTGACACACAAGGCAGTTGTAGCTTCTACGCTGCCTGTGTGCATCACAGGTTTACAAAACCCAAAAAGATTTGCTTAGGTAATGCAGAAAAATCTCTCTGCAAGGGCTTGCAGAGCAAGGAGGGGACTCCTGCTAAATTCTAAACAGAGATGCTGGGAAGACCTGTCATGGGGAACAGAACCAGGGGGATAACAACCCTTGGAATTAATCTGGAAGACATGAATGAGTGTCACCATGAAATCACCGATGACCAAGTGACATTTAGCACACAGTAGAGACTCGCTGTCAAATCTCATTAACTACATCCTTGTATCACAGCAGACAGCTCTGCCCACAGATCAGAGACCACAGCATTACAGTGCAAAAATCATTCATGAGCCTGCTGGTGGCTCTGGAAGGAACTGTAGAATGAAAGAGAAAAAGTAATCCTACTGGAAATATTCCCATCGTTTAGAAACCTGGACTAGCCAGCATTCTGTCCAGTTCCCTTACAGCCCTGGCACCAATTCACACATGGAAAAGTCAGGCAGCCCTCCCTGTCAAACATTTGTACAGGCTGTGCTCACCTCTCCGTGTATCACTGGTCTTATCTGGTACCACTGATAAGAGCTGAAAAGCCACAAAAATGGCACATAAAAATGGCAAAAATGGCACTTTGGTGGCAGCAGCTTCAGTGAGGGCATACCCCCTCCCTCCTTGTCCTGCTCTAATGTGCGTGCAAAGCTCATTCATTATTTTTCATCTCTCCCCAGCCACTGATTAAAGGGGCATCTCACCCAATTCCCCTTCCTTTCCCATCCCCAGTGAAGTCCTGCCTTTCCCTGCTTTGGCAGCTGCTTTTCCTTCTCCTCCCGGCCCATTTGCCTGCTGTTGTCTTGCTAATTATTTTTACAAGGCTCAATAATTGATGCAATCTTCCCCATTTTTCATCTCCTTCCTGCAGCAGCGTTTGGCAAGCAGGGAACTCTTGCAGCAGCTGTGCTCCGTTGGCTGCCCACCCACCTCCTGCCGAGAGCAGCCAGTGCCAGAACAAGACTGTGCAACCTAATCCTCTATTTACCTTTCCCTGGGCTCAGCAATCATTATCCAGAGGAGCAGCTTTGGAAGTCACTTAGCAACGTGCCAGCAAACCAAAGCTCTGATGTCACCAACAAAAATAGCATCTCAGAAACACCCAATTGTCTCATGCCCCGAACCAAAGCATCCGGGTCATGGAGCTCCATTCCTCAAAAATTGCTGCTTCTGGAGAATTTATCTTTGACTCCCTGGCAGATGAGGCAGCCACACAGTGATTTCAGATTAAAAATAATCTCCCATTCTTCAATAATCCCACTGACTAGAGCACAGGGCCCCCAGTGCCTCTCTCCAGTGCATAGCATTGAACAGGAGCACAGATCAGATACTCAAGTGACACAGGTCTGTGTGGCAGAGCAGCTCCCTCAACCCTTCAAGTTATTCACCTATGAAGATGAATTACAGATTTGAAACCGCTTTCTTCACATTTTGTTTTTTGCTCATGGTCAAACAGGCCATTTCCTCCCTCCTCAAAGCAGCAGGGAGAAAACATGGCAGTAAACACAGAAATTACACTGACAGCAGAGTTCCTAGTGCAACAGCTTTGGTTTTTAAGAATGCTGTCAGGCCCCTAAAAAACAGAAGTCACAGCTCTTGAGAATTTTCAGTTCTTTGAGAATTTTCAGTTAATAATTGACCCTGGCTCTCAGTTTGGGAACGGTTTCTCTGAGAGTTCACTCTTGTCCAGCTGTACAAGCTGCCCAAGGCCATGGAGAGGGAGGGCAGCTCCTCGCTGGTGCCCTTCAAACCAGATGCTTCCTCATTTCACACACTTGAGCAAACCTAGACTGCGTGGTGGCTCGTAAAGCCCGAAATCCCAGATTCTGCAGGGATCAGCACTGGTGGTTCAACATTCAGCATTATTCTGACACTGAGCACCTCTGACTGATCGTCACAAGACTCCTGGGAACAGGACAAATTCTAGATTTGTCCATCCAAGAGCAGTTGAGGAAAACAACTCAAAGAGGAAAATTAATGGACAGTTCTGCCGCTGCACAGCCCTGAGCAGGGCATTTATGGGGGGCACACAGACACCACAGCACCCCCTTCTTGGAGAGCCGCTGCTGTGGGACGGGATCACACCTGGGGGAACACACAACCACGCAGTGCCCGTTCCAGAGCCCGCACCCAGACCTCCTGCAGGTGCTTCCAGGGGTTCCTTCCAGGCGACCAACCGCCAGCCCTGTCCTGCTGTCTTGCAGCTTGTTGTTTCTAAGAGCAGTGGTGTGAAAAAACAGGAAGCCATGCAGAGAAGAGAGAGAATACAGATTGAGGCACGAAACTGCAGCAGCCCCAGCTCCCCCAGCACTCACCCCACCCCCTCTTCCCTTCCCACCCCCTCACCACAGGCCACATTCTCGATGAGAAATGCTCTACGCGCTCTTGACGGGAAACTGGGTAGGGAGCTGGGTGGCTGGAGCGCCTCGGCGGGAGGGGAAATCCAGCAGCACGGGGGAAGCGCGGCTGCCCGGGCTCCGATGGCCACGGAGTGCAGGGAACAGCTCAAACCAGACTCTGCTCCACAGGTGCATCCATGTTACGCTCCAAGGAAAAGTCTGTAACTCCCTCATCCTCAAAAGTCCAGATTCGCTGCTTCAAAGATCCACTGGGGACCATTCCACAGACTGAGCTTTGTCTGTGATTTGTTGCAATCCAAACGGGTCTTTGCACCATTCTGTGCCCATGTAATTGTTTAAGGAACAAGGATTCCGAGTCACACCTCTCCATTGAAAAAAGCCAGCAGACCCTCTTGTCTAGGGGTCTCTGTGTTCACAGCTCTCCCAACTCACCCCGCGCTGCCAAATTCTGACACAAACTTTTTGTTTTGCAGGACTCTTCATTGCTTACACCCTTATCTCCTCAGTCTCCAGCATAAGGCTGAGAGATTAAAAGGGTGGAGATGGAGAAACAACAGTTGGGGCAAAAACACTGGTGAGGGACAGAAAGGCCAAGCAAACCACCAAAACCACTCCAGCACCTCGGCTTCCATGGCAGAGAAAACATCCCCAGCTTCATCCTGCACACAACCACGGCTGTGCTTATATTGGCCAACTGTCCGGATGAAAGAGGAAAGGAGGAAATGTCTTGGGAAAGCCAGGAAAAAGCCAAACACCACGCACAGCTTGGCCAGTGCTCCAAAACCAAGGCGAACAAGGTGGGATACGGAGCCTGAGCCACAGAGGGTGACAGGGCACAAGGTGAAGGCACAAATGGCCCGGAGCGAGTGACAGCCCAGGACCAGTCACAGGCATTAACACATGGACACAGCAGCACTGCACCTCCCTGCACTGTGCTTGGATTTTGTCAATCCAAAGTCTTCCACATCGGTGCTAACCCAGCACCGAGCACAGATAATCCCACTTTTCTGCTGTTAGTAATACGTAAAAACATTGATAATTGCTAAAACCGAGGGCGAACGAGCAAGGACAGACACGAGGCCGCACAAAGGAGAAGAATTAAACGGTCTGGTATCTACTGGTGGGAAAGGGGAATGCTGAATTTCCTCAGTCCTACCCAAAGCCTCTGCACGGCTTGCAAGGGGATGTGCTGGGCTGGGGTTTATTTATAAAACCTATAAGAATGTTGACCTAAGGCTGTAGCTTGGAGAAAAATAAGCAGAGGTCAGGTTTTCTAAATGCAGTCACAAACCCCAGAGAGAAGCTTACCAGCGAGACCCTCGGCTTTTGGAGGGAAGCAGAACTCAGGAGAGGACCCAGCACTTCTGAGCTGCCAAGGAAACCGTGCAAACCATGAGCGATCCCCTGGTTTAAGCGCAGCCCATGCTGCAGCTTTCTGTTCCAGCCACAGAACCAGGCAGGGTCTGGGGGGAGCTTGAGGGTGCCTGAATGAGCCCGAGGGGGATTTCCAGCACCTCTCTCTGCTGGCAGAGATAGCCAGCCTTCCCAGGCCCTTAGATTTTTTGTCGTTTTCAATAACTGATGAAGAACGACGCTCCTACAAGCAGTGATTCAGAGCAGGGCCTTTATCTAAATGCTCTGAATCATTCTTTGTAAGAGACCATCCCTGCTGACAATTGAAGGCGCCTCTGGAGAAGGGAGACAGATTAAAGCGGTGATTAACTCTTGTGTGGCATTTGCATCAGAACATCCACGTAAGGGACCGAGCTGTTTGCTGCTGGGGCTGCCGCTCGCTATCCAAACCCGCCCAAACCAAAAGCCGAGGCAATAAAGGAGCGTCGGAGGAGGAAGAACAAGCGCTCTACAATCCAAATGTTTGACCCACAAGTAGCTCAGCCATGGGCATCCCTACTGTTCTTATTAGGAACACCATGAAGTCCTCACCGCCTCCAGGAAAATTATCCAAGCCCAGCATGAAGGGGGATGCTGCCGGGAGGGGGTGAGCGGGAGGAACCCCGGAGGTGAAAACGGCACTCGAACATTCCCCTCTCCACGCTCAGACTTTTACAATCTCTGGCGTTGCTCCGGCCCGTATTTATCGTTTCGCTTTGCGGAGGGGATGCCGGTCTTTCACAAGGAGCCCCTCTCGGCCCCAGGGCCGCGGTCCCTGCGGTGGGACGCGGCACGAACGCCCCATCTAGCGGCAACCACGGAGGGAAAAGCTCCGGAGCCGAGACCGCGCCGGGCAGCGCACGGCAAAGCGCTCGTTCGGTGCCGAGCTGCTGTAAGCGGCCCCAAATATCTGGGGGAAAAAAAGCTCTTTTTTGCGTTCCACCTGCCTGGGCTGGGCCCTGCAGCCCATCGCCGCTAGCACAGCACAAACAAAGCAGAGAGACGACAAATTCCTGGCTCTGAACCCACAAATACCGAAGCCGCCCGAGCGCCTCACGCCGCGGGCTGTGAAGAGAGCCCCTCAGAAACACCCCAGGCTACAAAATTCACTTTAAACACTCCTTACAAACTCTTATTTTCAAGAGGAACAATCCCGGCAGGAGTGATCTTTACTTAAGGGCACATAAAAGCAGCTTTGCCCACGCGTTTGGTGGGAGCACACCCGAGACAGAGCCCGCGGCTGAGGGCAGCAGCTCCCAAGCCCAGCCCTCGTGGGAGGAATGGTCACCACTCACCTCAGCCCATCCCTGCCAGGGGGGTGCCGAGCCGCTCCAGAAATGATCCCTGGTCAGGCACACGGGGGTACAGGAGTTTGCGGGGGTGCCCGGGGCAGGAAACCCTCCCGGCCCCGCACATTCCCCCCGGGCGCGGCGAGCCTGGGGCGAAGCGTCTGGATCCCGTCAGCACAGAGGAGCTGCAGGTGTGAGGGGACACCGGACACCGCCCCCGGCCTCTGCACACCTCAGCCCAGGTGGGCACAATTATTACCCGCCCCTTCAGAAATGGGCACAGCTGTTGCTCGTCTACAGGAGAGGGTTTTCCTCTTAAAAAAAACCCAAAAAACCAAAACCAAACCACTAAAATAAACCAAAAGACCCCAAAGCCGCCACCAAAAACCCCAGCGAAGCCTTCTTAAAAAGCCCCCTCTTGGGGCCGGGTTTCAGCCTGCGCTGCGCCCACCACAGGGCTCCTGAGGAGAGTCCCTGCTCTGGACCTGGGCAGTGGAAAATCCGACAGCATTTCCTGCACTGTTTTTATCACACTGGTTGAATTTAAAGATTACACTTAGAATCACTTTTTAAGTATAAAAGTTACAAAATAACAGCTATAAAAGTGAATGTCAGTTGTACCTTCTTTCAAGAAAAGCATCAAAATAATTTAAGTACTTTTTGAAGCCACAGCTCTTAGGAAATACTATTTATTAATATAACATACAACAAGTGCTGCCCCTCACGTAACAGTATTTGAACTCTTCTCTCTCTTAAACTTAAAACGTGGTTCTTACTGGAAGCATATTTTGTCTCCGAACACTTATTTTGAGAGAAAAGCATAAAAACTACTCCCCCTGAAATCGAAAGGGAAGAGATCCTTACACAGCAATTACAACATCATTTATAAGAAACACGTTAACGATGAACATATGCAAACATACATGACCAGCAACAATATAAAACAACCCGTATGGAAAATCCCAGATAAATTCACTTTAAGTACAAACCCACAAGATTTCCAGTATTAATCCGAGTATCTTTGGGGTTTTTTGGTTTGAGGTATTTTTCACCCAAAACAGATCTATATTGCTTTTCCATAGACCTTGAAAGAAAAGCTTCAAAATAAATTAAGGACACTTGAAAAAAGAAGTTCCCTGCACGAGGCAAGGACTGGCCTGCACAGGACTCCTCGAGTGCTTTCAGACTCAGAGGACGCGCGGTACAGATTCGCTGGCTCGGTGCTGCAGCTCCCTCACAGGCTGCCTGGAGGCTCAAACAACAAAATCACAATTCCTCCCCCCCAAAATCCAAACCGATGAAGCAGTGGAGAAGCACAGTCCGCGCCCCTCGGGGCGGACAGGGGTGAGACAAGGGGCGCATCTCTGGCGCTTTCCGCACCTCTCTTCCTGCGGCGTCTCCCGGGCGGTTTTAAGTGACTTCCTCAGGAATGCAGCGACGATGCAGCAGCGCCCCGAGCCCTGCCCGGCCCCGGGCACTCATCTGAAGGCGGGGAACAGCCCGGCCCCCAGGTCGCAGGTCACCAGCTCGGCGGGGCGCAGCGCCCAGGCGCGGAGCGGCAGCGGCGGCCCCG
>VZTA01029733.1:20026-44536 GCA_013398855.1 Mohoua ochrocephala
CGGTGCCCGGCTCGGTGCCCGGCTCGGTGCCCCGCTCGGTGCCCGGTTCGCCGCGGTCCGTCTCGGCCATGGCCCCGCGCTCCGCTCCCCCAGCCCCCCGGGCCCTTTTAAACGCTCTCCCCGCCGCCCGGCCCGACCCGGTCTGGTCAGTTCGGGGTCGCGGCCGGGTCAGGACGGCGCCTTGGCTTCGCAGCCCCCAGTCCCGGCGCCCGCAGCCCGACAGAGCTCAGCGCTGGGCATCGCCGGGGACAAGGTCCCTGCAACCAAACCCCGTGGCATCCCCATCGCTTCTCGCCGGTCCGGCGGGATCAGCTGCACACCCGCCACGCACAGGGGCAAACACAGGTCCCTGCAGGTACCGGAGGATGATGGAGAAGCTGCTCCACCGCAGCAGCCTGGATTCTACCAGTGTCACATCCGTGCAAGCACTGCAGGTCACTAAATCCTTCAAAATACACCTGTATGTACAGAATTATTAGTGGGCTGTTGCCAGTCATTTAATTAAAAGACATCTTCCTTTAAAAACTGTTGATTTGATCAGCTTATGCCACCTGTCCCCTGATTTACATTATAAAATAAAAACATAAATTAAAGACCGTGTAACAATACATAAACACTCCCAGTCATGATTTCACAAAGAAAAAAACCCCTTAAGTGCCAAATGAACACAGAAGTACGGTGTGCATATAACGACCACTCACACTAAGGTGAAAACTTATCCGGTTTTATTTTTTAAAGAAAAATATTCCTCTTTAAACACAAAGCATGAACTAAAAACCTCCGAGGAACAGCTTCTCCTTCCTTGGAGCACGTTTAACTAAACTGTACAGTGATAGAGCTCCCCAAAGAAGTACACACACATAACATACAGTCTTTCACAGGAAATAAGGTTTAGGACTTGAAATCGTCCTCCTCACCCTCTCTAGATACCCATTCAATCCAAAAATACTCTGTACCTTACTCCCACCCCAGAACACAGTGATGATAATTTCTGGATGCAACATATATTTAAAAAAAAAAAGTATTGGCCAAATTGGCCCATTCTAGCCTTTTAACAAATGCCTGTGAGAGAGGTTAAGACCATCGATATTTCCAGGAATGGTGCTTGGAAGAAAAGACATAGCAGCATCCACAGGCAACAGAAGCCCTTCAGTCCAGCTGCCCTGCTGCAAGGAACCCAGCCAGTTCAGCAGTGTTCTACAGACGCTCCCAGCACCCAGGAAGAGGGAGTGGGAATCAAACATTCACAGGCCAAATATGCTGCTTGAACAAATAGCCTAAAATTCAGTGAATCTGGCCTACATACTCCAGCAATGAGGTTTTTTGCCCCCCAGTGACCAATTTAATGCCTAAGATTTTATGTGAAAAGGTATGATAAACTTCAGAAACCAGCAACTCGTTCTACCCATTCCCCCCATCCCATCAAACAGATATGTGCATAATATTTGTCACATCTGCCAAACTCCCCAGACTGCGGAACTGGAACCAGACTCCAAAACACAAATTCTTTCTAATTCAGAACAGCAAAGTCATCTAAAGTATCTGCAAGGTCTCAGAACACACCTAACAAGCCCATATCCAAAGAAAAGTACCTGGATATTTTCAATGGAAAGTAGGAAATGGAAAAGGTCTGGAAATAAAGCTCATTTATACTCCACCTGATCATTAATTGTTGGTATCATCAAGTCACGTTCAAATCTTTATCAGGCCATTTTGTAAAGATCTTTTCCACTCCATACACTCCAACAGTTTTTACAGTAGGAAAAATATTAGAAAAATAAAATCTCCCCCCTGAACGACACTGTATGAAGATCAACATCATCAGTCACAGAGATTTTTACAGGGGGACCAGATAAACCTCTGCTTCCTCCAAACCAGCTTTGTACAGAAAAGAGCAGCAAGATAGACACAGTATCTATGAGCTAGATTAAGGCCAACGATATAAAGACAAACATGGGCTCAGATCTTCTGAAATGAAGAAACCTTCCAAATGTTTTTGTACGTCTGCACACTCACACTCACACTCACACTCACACTCACACACACACACGCTCGTGTATTCCTCAAGCAAAGGCTTCACAACCGTGAGAGCACCACGGGAGAGAGTTCTAGCACCAGAATGAAAAACTTCCCTCTTCAGTAATAAGATCCAAAGTCTCTCCATTGCTTTGGACGAGGTCACCAAACGCCCTTCCAGGAACAGTTTCGGGGAGCGGCCGCAGAAGTGCAGAGACAGGCGACAGCGTTCCTGTTCTGGAGCGCGGGTGGGAAGAGGTGAGCGGGGATGCTGCAGCTCCTGGGTGGCTGGAGAGGAGGAGAAGGTTGGTATTGCAATCTGGTCGAGACCCAGACCGACCGGGATCCAGGCGAGGGCGGTGGTAAAACTCAGCGCAGGCCGGGAGGCGAACGTGGGAGGTTTGCATACGTGAAGTCACAGTGTACACCTGCTGGGTGACAAAGACAAGCACAGCCACGGTATTTTCTGGCAGCTTGTCTCTGCATAGGAGGCCTCTAGGTAGGACACGGATCTGTGAATGGGATGTCACACACTGCACCAGAACGTCATGAAACCCAGCGAGCAGAGGTTTAAAGAGAAGCTTGGCAGTTGCTCTGCCATCGTCCTGCCTGTACACATGCTCGAGCAAGCGTGCAAAGTCCATAAAGGGACAAAAATCTCTTTACAACAAGGTTATGGGTCCGGTTTGGCTACAAGGAACAATTCATGCAAGTTACAATAGAATTAATCATCCATCTGCAGCACGTCGCTCTGCCGCAGGTCTCTCCTGGCTCCCCTTTGCCCAGGAGGCGCTGGCTGTGCAGCCTGCAGCGGCTCTCTGAGGAGGCCGAGAGAGATGCGGAGTCAGGAGCGACCTTTCCTCGGATCAGCACGTGTGGGTGCAGGTCTGGCCTCCCCCGCGAGGCACGGCAGGGACAGCCTCACCCACAGGGAGGGCGGGAGCAGCAGCTGGAAGTGGGAAGCTAAAACCATGCAGGGAGACTTGGAAAAAACACAAAGACACTTGGTTTTTCAGTGCTTGAACCAGCAGCAGTAAAGCCCCATTTAAGCTGTCACATGCATGCTGATTAGAGTCTGGCTATGGCTCCCAGGATCTACCAAGTGAGGCTGTGGAAGGAACTCAATTAAAACATGCAAGAAAAAAAAAAACGAAGTGAAAAGAAGGGTGATCATCACTGCGAGGTGTGACTCAGGTTCAGAGCAGAGAATGGTCAGCAGCAGATACACTTTGTTCTGTGCACATGCAAGAGCACAAGAGAGGGAACAGCAGCAAACTGAAAGGGAGGGAAGGACACAGTAAGCACCAATTCAGGATGCAAACACAGGGCAGTGGGGTGGGGGAGTGAAATTTGAGGTAAAGGAGCCCAAAGGAAGAGACAACAGAAAAACTCTTTATAGATCCGAGTCCTGCTTCAGGAAATACACAGCTAATGCCAGTCAACTCTCTTCTCACCAGGTGTTCTTGACACAGTGGTGAATCTTCTCTCTGCACTTGGTTTTTAGGAACCAAAACATCAAGATCAGGATTTCTTTTTTTCCCCTAAGATGCACTAAATGATTTTGAGTGTTCAGCACAATACTCTAAACGGCCCCTGAATTCTAAGCAATGCCAAAGACTCACCCAAAAGCAGAAATACCCAAATTACAAGCTGCTTTTGACAACCTACTGCTTCCCTTGGGCTAGAAAAGAAGAATCTATCCAGAAGGCTGAATTGTCCAGAAGCAGGTTCAGCATTTCTCACCGAGAGCACCTGGGCATTTTACCAAGTAAGAAACATCTTAAACAGTTACTCAGCAAACCCCAACATCAGACTGAGGTGTCGGGTTTCTGGGTGGATGTATACAATCAGACAGCTCCTCTAACAGAACAGATTTGTGCGATTTACAGCAAGAACAGGCTCTGCCACTCACTGCTTCAGTGACAACTCCAGCAGAGCTGTGAGCTGAAGCCCTTTGCCTATGGTGCAAATCACACCGGGATCCTTTCTTTTTACCCACTTCAGAGTAACAGCATCAATGCCCCCTGGGCAAAGCAAAGCATGGGCTTCCTGGTTCTGATGCAGCCAGCTCGGGGTGTCTGTGTGGGGACACGCAGAGCTGGCTGGACACAGGGATACACAGCGGGGCTGAGAACCAGCATGGCCAGAGTGGAACTGGTGAAAGCGGCCTCGGGGCCAGGGCCAGGTGGAAGCACAAGGACGTCTAAGATGCAGGAACGTGACAGAGCAGCCAAGGTCACCCATGTGTTTAGGCAAGCTTAAGGCAACTAAAGAAAGTTCACCGACAATTTAGAGGAGAGTGCCAAAGAGAAGAGAGAAGAGGAACCACTGAGCAGAGGCTGGGGATGCTGTCACAGTAGCCACAGCCCAGCACCAGCTAAGCCATCTCTCTTCTTCAGCTCACTTGTTCTAATTCTCCTCATTTTACCAGCACCATCAGCACGAGGTCAATATGTCAGAAAGAAGAGCTGGGGGCAGGTTCCTAAAAATGCAGCTCACACATTTTCAGGCTTGTGTCTCAGGTCAGTTCTTTTGAAAGAAAGTGTGTGGGCCGATGGACTGGCCTCCTGCTTTCAATTGGAGCTGGGAATTGTGCCTGCCATCTCCAGGGACAATCCTGGGATATGTTCCACCTGGAAGTGATGGCAGCAGCTGCCCAGGTTCCTTTTCATGACAGTTGAGTGTACAGTAGCTTTTTAAAAAAACAGCATGCACCAGTGGCATGGCCATCAGACATGAAGCCATGGTTGAATCCTTCCTCGGGAGCGGGTGGCACCAGAGGGAAAGGGAGTGTTGGCACAAATCAGCGCAGGCTCCTGTAGACGTAGGCTGATGTGAAGACAGCATTGAGAGTCAGGCTCACGGCGAGCAGGCCCCGGAGAGCAGAGGTACCAAAGCGACCTTGGAGAGGACAACACAGAGAACAAAAGGGAATAGCACAAAGAGATATTAAAGAACTGGTAAGTAAAAATGAACATATGTTGTATTGTTTCTCTCTGCCCCAGTGTTTTCAGCACAAGCAGAAATTGCTGAAGCACTTCTCCTGTCAGGAAAGGCTCCACTGCTCCCTTTTGGCTCTATCTTCATCTCATCTCACGCTCTTGACACCTGCATCCCCACCCCTCTTCTCCTGTCTCGGTTTAGCACTTTGTCAGTGTTCTTCAGACAGTCCAAAGAACAGGAACAGCTTTGTTAAGATCTTAGAATAGCAGAGAGAAGGTCCATTTTCCAACTACTTATTTATTTGATTTCCAGGAAAGATCTGTTACCCTCACAGAAATGCTCACGCATGCACGAAGCACTCACGTGACTTGCACTCACCTCTCCAGCCTGCCAAATCTTCCCCTTTGGTAGTTGTGTCTACCACACAGGTAGACGAGTGTGACGAGTGATCCTCCTTTTTGATGGAATTATCACTGCAAATACTCCCCCCTTCCATAGCAGATCTCATATCTGCAAGGAGAAAAAGATAGGAAAATTCACCACCTGGGTTTCTCCTGAAAGTTTCCCCTCTATTGTGGCCATTAGATGTCGCAGGGCTGTGCTTGCAAGCCAACTCCTTGCCACAAACGCCCTGCTGGCAGCGTACCGGGCACTCCCCGCTCGGTGAGGCTCTTCCTGGGAAAGCCGGGCAGCTCGGGGGCGAAGATGTTGCTGTCGGAGTGGGTGTGCTCCTCGGAGCCGCTCGGGGTGAGCAGGGCTTCGTTCTGCGACGGGAACAGCAGCAGCTTCTGGCCCTTGAGGTTGAGGCGGGCGGGGCTGATGAGGGGCCGGCGGAAGCGCAGCGACCCCGAGCTGGAGGTGACGGAGCCGGCGACCGACGGCGCCGGGGAGGGGATGCGGGAGGGGACACCGCTGCCGGACAGCAGGGAGAAGGGATCTGCAATGGAAACACCCCGCAGGCAAAACCACCGGGTTACCATCCCAGTGCAACAGGCACAGCTCCCTTTAGCAGCTCTACGAGAAAAAGGAGTGGGAGTTGCGAATGCCCACCGACACATCTTGTGCTAAAATTCTTTATTCGAGTCCCCTCACTGCAGAACACGGAGAAATTCCGCATGTCCTTTGCACTGGGATGCAGGAGGTTTGCACTGGCCCAGGTGCGAGCACAGACAGCCCAGGGAGCCATCTGGGTCAGAAGGGCCACAGACAGGTCACGGAGGACACGGGGGCAGCCAAACCGCCACCTGTTGCACTCTGCTGGGAGAGCTACAGGAGAGCTGTCCCAGGAACAGCTGAACTCTCCCATCCAAGCAGGCTCAGCTCAGCTCTAATCAGCAAAGGGCTCCTTGTTTTGTCTCATTTTTGTCCCCGTGAGCTCTCCCAGGGAGAACATCCAACACACACAGCGCCTGATTTTAATGCAAACCCGCTCTTAGCCGGGACTCTCCCTGCAGCATTTCTAACAGCAAAACGGACATTTTCACTGGAATGTGAGCAGAGAGGAAAGAATTCAACCAGACCACGTGTTTCAGCCCACTCAGTGCAAGTCCTGCAAGGACAGGTGCTCTGGGAGGCCTCAGCAGTACCTGACGTAGGGGATTCCTTGCACTGCGATGACTGCGAGGCCGGGCGGCTTCCGCTGAACAAGTAGCCAGAGTCTAAAAGCAAAAATCAAACAATTGGAACCCAGCTGGCTCAGCTACTGCCAAACCCCAAACTCCTCATGCTGGGCACTCCTCTGTGCCACAGGAGCAGCCAGCCCTGAACAGGACTAGAACGTGTGCACCCCTCCCAGCCCGTTTCCTTCTGGAGCACCGCATCATTCCAGCGCCATTCCCACGGGGACAGCCCCCGTCACTCACCTGCCCTGGCCAGGGAGGGGATGGTGCCCAGCGAGAGCGCCCTGTTGAGACGGCCGGGAAGGGACGAGGAGGAAGTTCTGCGTGGGGACCTGAAGAGCTGCTGGTTTGTCAGGTGGAGGATACTGGGTGGCGTTGGGACAAACAGAGATGTAGCAGGTGAAGGGAAGGCTGTGCCAGGGCTGCTGGGAAAGACAGAAATCGAGTCCCCAGAGAGGTACCTGCAAAGGACACGCATGACAGACACTTAGCAAGGAGCAATCCCAGCAACTGCCTCTCTCGTTGTGCTTGCAGGAACATTTGTTTTGTTACCAGGTTTAGACTAGCTTTTCAGTGCAGGGGTGCTGGAGAGTTTACAGGAATGTTCCTACACTTTGGGAAAAGAAGAACAGCTCAACCTCACTGAAACGATTGTGCACCAACCTGTCCCACAACACAGGCTGGAAAAGAGGGTGGAACAGTTTAGGAACTCCACTGCAAATACCTTGGATGAGAAAATTACCCAGAGAATGCTTTATCAAGTCCAGATGTTGAAAATACAGGAATTTTGTATTATTTTTAACAGTTGGATGAAAATACATGAAAGAAAGTCTAGAATATGAACCAGAATCTCTGAACGATCTCCTGTAAGATTATTTAGTTAGAAACAGGTAATAGAACTGTCAAACAAATCATGATGAAGAACTGAGCAGGAAGTGCATATGTTTTTGAATGGAGATATCTGACTTTGCAGATACAATTTAGCAGATAAAATATTTGGAGGCTTAATCTCACTTGTGACAGAAACAGAGACAGATGAGCGCAGCAACAGGGTTACATGGCTTTTCTTCTGTCAGAGGAAAGCCAGGAGTAAATCAGAGCATGAAGAAAATCTCAGCCTTGCACTGCGGGGTGATTTATGCACGTGTCACTCTCTCCTGGAGATTAAAGAGGTGGTGCAGCAATATTATGCCGTGCTAACTCTACAGTTAAGATTACGATTTAAAGCATCTTATAAACTACTTATCTGCTAGCAGGAGGCAGCCATCACCAATCCTGACCAGCTTAATGGGGCTGAACACGTGAGCCGAGCAGGGTCGGGTGCAGGACATGCCTCTAACAGCAGCCAGGGACGTGCTGGTCTTGCAGCCCCAAGGGCCCAACCTCTCCAGGTTCCAGAGGACCTGCGAAGGGTGTCCTGCTCTGCATCCACGGGGAGTCCTTTAGTGCCACCCCCAACACACACACCTGCACGGATGGACGTGCCAGCTCAGCTTTGCAAGAGGAAATGAATGGGAAAGGGAGTTAGAAGTGCAGCTCAGGACTGATGTGAATCATAGGAGGAAGAGTGATACCTACCCCTCACTGTGGCAGGGCTGTGGAGGGCCCAATCAGAGCATCACCTGTGAGCAATGTGGCTCTTTTGTCCTAACTTTGCACCTTCTGTGTCTTTGGGCTAAAGGAGCCAACTTTACACAGCTCCTTGCAGCAGCAGCAAACAGCTTAACTGGTTTACTGGCTTTTGGAAGTCTTTCATTTAATGGGCTGGAAGATATTACAGTCATCACTCATAACCACAATCCTGGGATTGGAACTGTTTTGGATCAGGCTTCCAATGGCTCTGCTGCTCAACAGCCCCAGTTCTCAGCCTCACCAAGTCAGTGCAGCCAGACCCTCAGGGCAGTGAAGAATCATTTGTCTTGCACCATCCAGAAAAGGAATTTTTCTGATTAGCAAAGAGGAGCTGAAGAATTTTAAGTATAGCTCATTAATGCCTTAGGACTGAACGCTGACCAAAGTATGTCTTAAATATTGATCTGCTCTGAACAAATTCCTGCTAAGTGTGCAAAATCCTGTTCCTGTGCTCTGCACTCTGTAGTGTTTGCCACTGCCACGCCAAGAGGGCTCGATGCTGTTAAAAGCTGTCATGGGAACGTGCTTCACGCCTGAGAATGGGCAGCTGAACTAAAACTTCTTCCAGAAGCAGATGGAAAAAGGTGAGGAGATCAAGGGGATCATAAGGCAGGAAAAGCAAGCACATCGCAGCCCTGGGATGGAGCACTGCAGCTGTGTCTTTGCTCCAAGCCATTTGTCACATGGCAATAGTGGCTCTGGCAACAGTAAAAAAAGTAACATAAAAAAAAGAGGGGAAAAAAAAAGGCTCTGGAGTCAGATAGTTTGTGGAAATAGTCAAGGCCCGGAAGCCGTTTATTTCAGAACTTGATATTGTGAACATCAAAAATTGGGTATCTTAATTAGTGTTTACAATGATCACAATGTTACTAGACAGTTGGGCACAACTCTGCTACACAGATACTTTAAAAATAAATAAATAGAAGGTTAAAGTAGAGTAGTATTACATGGTAAGGGACTGTACACGGTCCTGAAGAAACACCTCCTGCCAGGAGAGTCTCCCCTCCTCTGTCCCAACAGACACCACCTTATGTGTGTGCCTTTGTAATTCACATTCCACCAGAGATGCTGCATCATCCCTGGAACAGAGAGAGGCATGGGAGAGCGTGGGGCAGGCCAGGGTGCAGAGGGACCCACTCCTCAACCATAATTCAGCCCATGAAGTCAGAAGGTAAGATGCAGTCACAGGCAGGCAGCTTGGGGGATGTGCCCAGGTCCATCTGCCCGGGGCAGTCAGGGAGCCGTGTGGCACTCAGGGGGTGAAACGTTTCCTCTGGACTTAATGTCTCCTCAGAACTGAGCTGGGAGTTAGCCATGGACAGCAGCCCCTCTCCCCGGGCAGGGGGTGCAGAACAGGTCCCTGCCAGCCCAGGAGCAGCGTTACTGGCTGGGGAGCAGCACACAGCGCCCTGACACTGCTGCACCTCCTCACTCAGGGCCACAGCCTGTGCCCCCAGTCAAACCCACAGAACCAGGGGCAAAGAGCAACACGGGAATAAAAAACAGGCACAAGGACAAGGGAGAATAATGCTAAAATGGGCACAGGTCTCAGACACATTCATATTTTGATATGTGACTGCGAAAGCTAGAAACTTCAGCTGCCAAGAGTAAGAATTCCTGTCTCCTGCCTGGTGTCCTGCTCTGGACGTAAAAGGAGGGCTGAATCAGAGCTGCCATGTCCTGTGCTGGTACCTCCTAGAGCACAGATTGTGCCTTTCCCCCTGGCTGGTGGCACAGAGTGGGAGGTGTGTGTGTATATGCACATCCAACATCTACACAAATCCAGACCTGCAGGCATGCCAGAAATGTTCAGGGAGCCCCTTCCTGCCTGGGCACTCAGGAGCTTTGGTCCCAAATGAGGCTTTTTGGGGGATGACTTCAGGACTGAGTACTGTCCCTTTCACTGAGAGCACCTGCCACGGCTCCAAGAGCCAAGTGTACCTGCAGGTGACAGCACACCTGGGCGGCACTGGCAGGTTCCCTGTGACAGCACACCGTTTCAAAAGCATCTCTGAAAACCAAAGGAAAGCCACATACCACAGTTCCCTTCAGCTTTCACGAGTGCAGTCAGTCTGGAGCAATTATCTGGCTATTAATTATATTACTTTTATAAGAGCATAAATACTTTGTCCACATTACATCAATACATACTTCCTATAGTATCTAAGCATGATTATTAGCTTCACATCATTTCAGCGCACTTGAAAAATATCCATAAAGCCAAAATAAAAAGCCACTACACCGTTTTTATACCCCCACATGTTCCCACCCTTTGACACACCCAAGCTCACTAGGGCATGCAAAGCATGGATGTAGGAAAGGAGGAGTTAAGAGAAAGTAAAGAACTGCATATAAATACAGCGTGTTTAGAATGGTAAAGGGCCACGAAGGCGTCAGTTTGCATGCACTGATGTCACTGAGGGCCTCGGGAAGAAGAGGAGCAGCAGCAGCAGAGATGCTGACTTGGTTGCTGCCTCTGGGTTCTCCCTCACCCCTCTGTAGAGTTGCTCAGAAATTTTAGCCCAAGTGTCCTCTCCTGCCCTGCCACACCCAGCGGTGGCACAGGAAGGACAAAAGCACTGGCCTGGCGGACGCGTGGGCACTGCTGCCCCATGCTGCAGCCGCGGCTCCACCGAAGCAGAGCGACACAGTGTTGTCCCAAATCTCGTCCAAGGAAAGGCACTTAATGAACCCACGCTGGCCCCGTTATAAATCTGGCTCTGCTGGGCAGGGTACGAGATTTTGAGTTGGCAGATCAGCCACGGCCACTGAGGGCCAGAGTCAGGCACTTGGGGATGGAGCAGATTTGATTTCAAGTGACACACAAACCCACTAACAATCCCTCAGCACCTCAGCTCTATTCTGCTGTACCATCCCCTGGTCCAGACACATGGTCACAGTGTGAAAAAGCAGCACCTCGAATTAGGGGCTTTTGGGCTAAAACCCTCTAATATCGTTAAGATGTTTGCATACTCCGGCCTGCGCGGCTGAGAGAATCCTCAGGCAGCAAAACTGCATCTGGAGACCACAGGTTACCACGTGTTCCTCTGTGGCCTGAAGCAAGAGTCCAGCTAAGGGAAGACAAGAAGCTCAAAGCACTGACCAAGTGGTTCTGGATGATTTTGTGTCGGCTGTGGTTGTTAGTTACCCAGCCTTTGTCAGCTCTTTTCCCACGCAGCAGAAGGAAGCGTGTCACACAGAATAGCACCTCAGCTGCACAGGACAGGGGCACTGTGCACTGAAACACACGTTTTCTCCTGCTGGGCTCACCGTGGGGCAAGCATCACGCAGTTATATGATGCACCTAAGACACCTACACCTAGATGACAGGGATGATATCGAACTGCTCCGTGGAAAACACGAAGCACCTTCCACGCAGAACCCCTGGCACGGCAGTGTCTGGAACAGCCTGTTTGCCTTTGAAATCAGGTGTGGCAAGAACAGTCTCAGTGAAGGCAATAGTGGTTTGACTATTTTTTTTTCCCCCACAAACAGTCAACAGTAGAATGCTGCTAACTTTTGACTCATCTGCGGGGCTCGTTGTCTGAGACACAACTGGTACAGATGGAATGCTACATTTTATAAATCAGAACACCTCTGGACAAAACCCACCCTTCTCCTCCCTTCTTCCCTTACCCCAAAAGATCCATCATCCTCCACCTTCAGCAAAAGCACGTGAGACAAGCAGAAAGAGAGGAGACTGTCGGCATCAGAGTCTCTAAAACACCAAAAATTCAATTGCTGCAAGTTTGGTTTTGAGGCTCTGAGGTTTTTGTTGTTTTTAGAAGCAGCAGCACAGACATGCTGAGGCACCGAGAAGTGGGGAAAGTAAGTTGACACCTGAGCAAAAACAAAAGCTTCTTTGGCATTAAAATTGAACCCCACTTCCATGTGTATTGTGTTATTTTGTTTCACCTTTGAAAGTTTCCCAATTACAAGCGCAAAAGTTCTTCAGTTTAAAGTTGTGAACAAAGCACCACAGACATCAGTTGTACAGCTTGGCCATAAACCAAAGTAGCTTTCTGATGTTCTGACATATAAATTAGTGCAACTAGTAAATATACTTCATTTCTCTTAATCTGCATAAAGCAAAGACAAACGGATTTCTTGCTTGCATGTCACTGGCAGTTAACACATCTCCCAGATTAAAGGACTTTAAACTCAGCATAGATTTGCACTTGCCGTGCAAACAGAGCTAAAATATTCCTTAACAGGATTATTCAGGCTTCACAGTGTAAATCCTCTCCTTCCCACAGTTCTACCAACTGCCTGTTCCCAATATTCCGTGTGCATCCTCCCCATCCCAGCACTGCACAGGGAAAAAGAGAAGAGAGTAAGAGAAAAGAACAAGCATGGTAAACAAACGTAACATTTCAGAGTAAAACACCACAAAAGGTGCCTGACCCCAGGGAGCTCGAGGATGAGTCAAGTTTAAATTGAGAGAAAAAGCCAAAGTGCTCCTAAAAAGAGGGGAGGAAAACAGCTACTGAGAGGAGATAGGGCACAGTGAAGTTTAGCACAGCCTTGACTTTCAGCTCCTGAAAATAAAACACCTGAAGAGGCTGCCAGCCATCTTTAGAAGCTGCTACTGAGACTCTCCTTACTACTGGGCAAGAAAATTTGGACAGATTCATTTCATTCTTATTAATAAAAGGACACTGCTGACAGAAACCAGGCATGACATTACCATGACCACTCCCACTGAGTTTGCCAGCTGCTCACACCCCTCCTTCCAGCCTTCTCAATATTTCCTTCAAATATGAGATTCCTCCCATCACCTGGACACATCTCACAGGAGAGCAGCAAGAGGAACTTTCAATCCAAACTGTACAGGTAAGTGCAGAAGACAATCACAGCTAAATAGAAACATTACTCTTTTCTTACATGTACTTTATGAGGAAAATGTGGAAGTCCTGAAGCAGGAAGAAGGAAGGAATTAAAAAAAGAGTCTGGATGCCTTATTTCACTTCATGGCCATAATAGCTCAAGGTTTCCTGTGCCTGTGAGCTGGAAGACAAATGTTTTGGGTCAGGATTGGTAAGTGATGGGAACGTGGAAGATGGAACCAGACTTTGCAGCTGCTGGATTCCTTTTGTGGGTAAGTAAGTAAACAACCCTCAGCATCATTCACAAGCACCAGAATGGAGCCAGGCTCTGTTAGCCTGGGGGTGGATATTGCAGCTCTCTGAAGGCACCACAAAAAGGCTCCAGAGGAGAGCCCAGGCGGGCAGCAGGTCTGTGTGGCCATCCCCTTGCTAAGTCACAGGCACACAGCCAGGAGCTGCACCTTCCCATGGCTCAGCCTGGCTTATTGGTAACGAATTTCAGAGCTTTTGGCAGGGCTACCTTTGTGCTTTCACAATGAGCACCGGTTCGAGGAACGCTGAGCACAAACAGCTGGGAGACAGCTTTTGTTTCCTTTAAAAAAGCTCCTCTGATTTTACCAGCATCTGCAGCACCCAGTAGTGTCTGCGTTTTTCAGCAGGAGTTGCAGATACTTCACAGTGAGAGCACCATTCTGATTATTTTATAGTTTATACACTGGAAGATCACGACACCCAACTATCTTGCATCAGACTGTCAGGGTGGTGAGCTCCACTGTGCTATTCTGAACAGAAGAAAACAGCAGCTATTCTGTAAAAGTGCTATTTCCTCTTGAAAGACCAAAATCCATACGAGAAGCTCAGCGGAGTGCCTTTCAAACAACCGTGCAGGATAATCAGACTGCTTATCCTAAGAGGCCCCAACAAGTTGATCCTGAACAACCCAAACAGCTGGAAGTTCCTTCCTCCCCACACAGGAACACCCAGCCACCCCAGCTTTCAGCACAGGACTGCCAGGCACTCAAGTCACAATTTCCAGACCCCTCTTTTTTTTTCCAGTAGTATTAGCACAATGCCAGACTACAAAAACAACCCCTGCAAGTAACCCAAAAAATGCATCCCTGGTGCCACGCAGTCCCACAGCAGAGCTCCCACCCACTTCTACAGCTCACCCTTCCAAGCTGTGTTCTCAGCAATGAACACTGAGTGAGTAGTGATGTACAATGAAAGCTGACCAGATATCACAGCACGAGGTTGTCAGTCCCATGTTTTTTCTCTTTCTAAGGCTATAGGAGTGGAGGAACAGATGCATTTTTATCCAGCTGTGCTTGTACACACATGTTGCTCGGGGAGCAGGTGGGTGAAAAACCCAAAGAAAACTGGCATTGAAAGCAACAACCACTGGTAAATCTGAAAATTTAACCTCAAACAGCTGAATACTTTCAGGTATTAAGACACCCTGAGCTAGATGACTTTTTAAAGCACCTTTTTGAATAAATTAATGAAGTTCCAGTCAAAAGCACTTAAGGACACTTCTCCAATTAAAACAGGAGCCAGGAGAAGGGCAGAGCGAGAGAGGATGCAGGTAAGTGATGCTACACAGTGGAAGGCAAGAAGAACCAGGTTATGGGCTCTGTGTGGGCCCCTCCTCGCGTGCCCGGGCACCACAGCACGCGTTAACGAGGACTCCAAATCCAGAGGCAAGTTCCCATCAGTTCCAAATTAAAATGACCAGCACCATTAGGAAAGTGAAGGTGGCCTGGGCCCCATGGTGGATCAGGGCAGAGGGTTCCTCTGTGAGTGGCTAAGGATGGAGAGGCAGTGAGAAGAACCAGGAGGACAGGAGGAGCCAGAACCTCTTTGGCTGGAGGAGCAGAATGGGGAGGAGGCTGCATTTATGGAGCAGTTTGTGAGGCAGCTGCTGGAAGAACTGACCTTGGGGAAGCTGGATATTTGTACTGCTGACGTAGGATGCAGGAGGAAGGGAGGAGGATGGAGGCAGCACGAGCAGCTTCCATGGCTAGCAGTGGAAATGCTCCGAGCAGCTAGCACAGTGGTAAGCAAGGATGGGGAAAAAATTACATATATATATACACACACATATATGTACGTGTGTGTGTGTATATATACATATATATAAAAAGAAAGATGAGATCTTCACTGCTTATCTAACTTTAAAAAAGAGAAACAGAGGAAGGGAAAATAACAAGAGGAGAGAGAAGCACCAGTCGCAAAGAGTTCACAAGGCTTTTTTCCTCCTTCCCCCAGCGTCACTGCTCTGGCTCTGACCTTCGGGGCCGGAGTCTCCGCTGGCCCGTCGACTTCCGCGTGGCCACGGCTGCGGTGAAGCCCACCAGGCAGCACAGGGACGTGGTGCCAAACTTGGCTGTGTCCAGCCAGCTGGGCGTGTCCAGCTTCAGGTACCTCTCGGCCAAGTGCAGACTCATCACCACGAACCACAGGACAGAGGCAAACGCATCGATCCGTCGGAGCCTGCGACGGGAAGAGAAACCAAACGAGAGTTTCAACACCAGTGAAACACCTCGGTCCTGGGGAAGGAGAGGGAAGGTGGGGAGGGTTCTGAGCAGGTGCTGTACTGCCTCTGACTACAGCACATCATATGCAGCCCTGCCCACTGCTGGGCAAGTGTCTGAGTAGATCAGTTCCACTTTCTACCACAGCTGCACAGGCAACTTTTCATTCATAGTAAATTAAATTGCATCAATCAAGGCACGCAGTACTAGTGTGCCATTCTGGGAAGTGTTTACCCCCGGATCACCGAGGCAACACAGGACCAGACAGCTGCCAGTAAAGCAGCCTGAAGCGAGCCAGAAGCCAAGCACACCCACCTGATGCGCCCGGCCAGGAACATGGCCAGCAGGCAGGTGAAGAGCCCCAGCACGGCCACTGCCATCTGGTGATTCTTGCCGTAGGCCCACGCCGCGCTCAGGTTCTCCACCACGCGCTCCGGGAGCAGGCGCAGCAGCTCCCGCCAGCCCCTCACCGCGCCCTCGCCGCCCCCGCGGGGGCTCGGGCCAGTCCTGTTCCGCACGGGGCCCGAGGGGACCGGAGCGGGGACGGCTGCGCTGAGGGAGAAGGGGTCCCCTGACCCGTACAAGGCCATCAGAACCAGGAACGTACAGCTGAGGAAGGCCAGGAACCGCAGAAGTATCACCTGAGCTGGTGTGGTGATGGAAGTGGAAGAGGAGGATGAACACAAATTCTGCAGAGGAAGGAAGGAACACCTTGTCAGAAGCTGAATGAGCTGCAGCAAGGTTTTGAAACGGTGCTGTATGAAACACTTCCAGACTGTATGGTTTACTGGACTGTTCTGCTCAAGTCCCTCTAAGTCTCTGCACTGAGCTGACACCACATGGGATTATTGTAGACTAGCAAGGAGAAACGGCAGAGATATGAGCAGAAACCACGATCAGGCAGGGCAGTGAAACAAGGAGAAGGTCATAATTCAATTCCCATTGTTCTTTTTTTCTTTCTTCCCCTTGTACTCTGTAATTTCCTGCACTGCACTCATAAAATTGGCTTCCCTACCTCCCCTTCTCTGCCTGTCCCATTATTTTCCTTCCACTCTATTATTACATTAGACTTACCCTCTGGCAACTGTGCTGAATGACACCATCAAGGGGAAAACCTCAAACTAACACTGGGAGCATCTGTGGCAACTCTCCTGTGCTCTTCCAAACTGCTGCCACGCACCCAAGCTCCCAGGGCTAGAGAGCCCCAGGGCTGCCGCCTCCCTTTCCCAGCTGCAGAGCCAGGTGCAGTGGTACAAAGCTCTCTGTCCCTGCCCCTGCCCTCCCTCACGTGTCCCCACGTACCTGGGCGTAGCTCTTGTCCGTCTCCCGGCGCCTGAAGTGGTGGCTGAGCAGCAGCGCCCGCAGCTGCCGGTTCTGGTGTTTGATGTAATACTCCACAGCAGCCTGGCACGGGCGGCACAGCTTGTAGGTCTGCTCCAGGTGGTGCTTGTACACCTCGATCTCCTCGTCGTACTTGCCCTGGTGAGAGAGCAGGAGGGGGCAAGTAGGTGACAAGTGCAGGTGCCTCACCAGGTGGCATGTTTGCTATTGACAGGTGGACAGAGCACGACCCCGGTCTCACTCCCTGAAACCAGACCTGGACAGCGACCAGGCTGCAGGCCAGGCACGCAACCAGCCTCACACAGAGCTGACCCAGCCTCCGTGTCCCAGAAGGGATGGCAAAAAAGAGCCTTGGAAAAGGCTGCTGTGGCCCAATATCAGGATGGTGAATTTCTGTGCCTGATTTTGCTGTCTTTGTTGAGATCTCATGAACTCCACACAGGTGACACAAGAAACTAGAATTGCTCTTCCTCTCCTCAAACGAGGGGACACAAAATACCTGTTGCTCCTTCACTCCAGGCTCATCCCTCCCTGGAACAGCCAGCCCTGCTGTGCAAGGCCCCTTGCTGCCACACTGACACCCTTATCCAAGCACGCTGGATAACACAATCCCAGGCTTCTCAGCTGGCACAGGCACTGCAGGCCACTAAATGCCAAAAAAGGACCAAAGGCTGGCAGTACTTGAGCAACTGGATAGGTCTGGCAAGAGGCAGGGACTAGAAATAAAGCTGAGAAAGGGTATCGGCCAAAGATATTTTCATTTATCATGATCAAATTTCAGTCTGTTCTCTGGGAGTCATTCTGATTAAACTCATTACAATTACACAAAGCAGACTGGATTAGGCAAACCAGAGGATGGACATATCACACTACAGCACAGTCTAACCCCAAGGCTTGACCACGGTTGAAGACTAAGGAGTGCAGCATTAAATTCTCTGCACAAAACTTTAGGGAGCCATAAAACTGTGCAGGAGAAACCCCACTATCCCATCCTCCACGTATATTAAGTAATGGGAAGGCCAAGAAGTTGCTCAGCAGGAAATCCTCTTGCTGTAACTGCAAAATCCCTTTGCCCTCCTAGGCACAGATACCTAACTGGGGAAATCCTGTGGCTGCAGAGGATTCCTCTCCCACTTCACTAGTAAATGCAGAGCAGCACAGCCAGGGCCTCAGGAGAACAGAATCTATTAAGGCTTCTATAGTGGGCTGTTGTGCCTCTCAGATCCCATAAACTCAGCCATGGGAAGTACTGCAGTTGTAAGATGATCTCAGAAATGTTTTGGGCTCGAGCTTCAATTTCCAGCGCTCATCTAGAACAGGGGAACATTCCAGCTTTGAAGCAGAATTAGGTAAATTTGCAACACTAATCAGCGAACTTCTCTGCACTGGTGTGCCACACAGTGCTGCTGAGGACTGCTGGAGCATCATTCCCCAGCACACTGAAAAACTGCTCTCTCTCCTGCTTACCAGGCAGGAATGGAATCAATGGAGCAGGAATGGCAGACACATGGATGGGAATGCCTTGGACAAACCTTCTCCAGTGATGGCAGTCCCTAACGAACACTCACCTCCTCCCTTGGTGAGAACGAAGCCAGCTGTTTGATTTTCATGGTTTGATGGTTGTTGCATTTCTTGCAGAGCAGAATTTGGCTGCTCACCCACTGCTGCGGTTTGGCGGGGTCGCAGAAAGTCGGGCTGCCCGACACCACGTGGTTAAGGTGTTCCATGTACTGGGCAGGGATGGGCTTGTTGTAGTCTCCATTCTGACAAAAAGCAGGAGGGAAAGCAAACGTTCGATCATAAAATCAAAGCTCGGTTGACAGTAAGATTCCCTAAGCTCTGTCAGCAGCTCTACATTTCATTAGTGTTCACCTACGTAACAAAATAAGTAAAAAAAGAGACAAAAGGCTTCAAATCTTCCCCCCACCTCCACTGTCCTGCACACCTATCGCAAGTATCTGGTGGTGCTGCATTTCAGCTTAAGACAGGCTTTGCTACAGAACAGAATACAAAACCAGGGAAGAATTGTTCCATACAGCAAAAAAAGTATTCTTAAGAGATACGTCAAGGCCACTTTTGCCCTTTAAAGCGAGAGAGGAGAATTTGTCTTGATCCCTCTAGTCAGCATACCCCAAGTGTGCTGAGCTTTGTCCAAGTTCAGGTGCCGAGCTCATGGGTGCTCAGCACAGAGCTGCCAGCTGCCCAGCTGCTGGCCATTCAGCTGCCCTGGCCCTGCACCACCCCAAGTGAGGAGCAGGGCTCCCAGGGCGCGCACAGCCCCAGGCTCCCGCTGCCCGTACCTCCTGGAAGCCGTTGTACTGCTCGCAGTTGGGGCAGTCCCAGCAGTTGCGGTTCCCGTACGGCACCACCGTGTCCTGGTTGCAGAACCAGCAGTTCACCGTCACGTGCGTGGGCTTCTTCCTGCAGGGAGAGGAAACGGCTCAGGCGGGAGCACCGAGCTCGGCTGAGAGGAAACCAATGGCTCTCAAACAGGGAAATACAGGAAAACGACCGATCTTCCCATTAAAGTGGAAATAAATTCTGCCTGACAATCATACCTCTGTTCTAGTACCATGGACGTGCCAGAACTTCAATAACGACCTTGTGAATTACCCATTTCACTGTTTTTCAGGGGCATATCTGGGGGTACAAGTCCTCTCCATAATCAGCAGTGTTATTCTATGAGAAAGTGCAGTAGAACTGATGCTCAATACACAGGATTCCAGGAAAATGAAGTCGGGATCCACAAGAGCTGCCTGTGACAGTGCTCAGAAACCCCAGAAACGGGCTCATGGTTACAGTTCTATCTGCCCTGTTTGGTAGAAAATTTTTCAAGGACAAGGGCATATAAAATTATCCTGAGGTTCCAGCACTGTAAACAGCTGTTTCTTCACAACTTTAGGTCCTCAAGGAACTGAGGAATCAACATTTCTTCCCCTGCTTTTAGGCACTGGAGCTGAAGGGATAAAGACTAATGACCTTGATCCATGAGCCCCTTGTTTTCCAAAGCAATCCTGTTAAAACAACAGCCAACACAGACAAACAGCTGTGATGTGGCCCCACCTCAACAGGCTGTGACAGATGTTTGAGCAGAGAACTTCAGTGGCCCAACCCCTGCCCTGCTAGAGAAGCTCTGCATTTGTCTCGACACTCAGTGCAGTCCCCAGGAGGAGCTTCCTGGCAGGCCAAGGCACCACAGCGCAGCTGTCTGGGTTTATCAGAACCAGTCCCGGCCACACTTCCAAGGGAGGGCAGCTGCTCAGGACTCGCTATGGCAGCTATGCAGACAGATGGAGCCAGCTGCCACCAGCCCAGCTCCACCAGGGAATTAATCTGCGTGGCTCCACTGCGGCAGCAGAGAGGGTGGCAGAGCAGGGGAGCTCACCAAGGGCCTGGGCAGCAACCAACAGTAGCCAAAGTGCTCCCAGTGGAGAGCAACTTCTCCCAGCTGCAGGAAATGTTCTCTGCTGCTGAAATGTTGTCTGGCACCCTGCAACCCAACAGCCAGGTGGGTCTTCTCTCTCAGCCATCGCCTCTCTAGCTGGATCTCTACAATTAACATCCTTTCCCACTCCTGTTTCCATAGACCATGCCTTGAAACTCGGTTCGTAAAATATTAAACCCCCAAGCAATGTCTGAGCCTCCTGTTTAGGTACTAACAACGAGGATATGCTTGAAATGAAGCACTGAAAAGCCAGAATGTACAGAGGATTCCCTGCCAGATGCTGAAAGAAAATGGCTGGAGCTACTAGGATGACAGATTCTCATCTCAAAATAGACGCAAACACCCACACCCCTCTTAAAATGAATATTCCCTGCTCAACTTTCTTCACTGCCAAGGGGGCTCAACTGATCTGAGTTAAAAATACCACTGCTAAAACTAACAGGCCAAAAAAACCCCCCTCAAACCAACCCAGAGTTTAAGGCAGACAAATCTAGGTCGATAGTCTGAGTTACCCACGAGCTACCACTGTCCAAAAGCCAAGCCCACGTCAAAACAGCCATGTGAAGGACGGGCAGCAACACCTGTTGTGTGAGCTCACTCTCACTATCACAGGTGTAAAAGCTGTGCAAACACAACGTGTAGGCTTCAACCAGCAGAACACAAACCCTGCTGCTCCTAGGGCACAGCCTGAGCTCCACCCTCTGAGGGAGGTTACTGCCCAGGTCCCAGGTGCTGCAGAACCTCTCGCTGCTGTGCACCATCCTCTGGCACCCACGGAAGTAAGACATGCCACCCTTCAGCCTCCACCCACCCCCAGGCTCTAAATTCCACGACATGACAGAGGCAGAAGCACAAATTTCAAGGATGACAGAAGTGGAAAGCACTGGCAAAGAAATGAATAAAGCAGCCATGCTACAAAGCAAAAACCATCAATGCCAAACCCTACCTGGGAACTGGCTAATGTCAGAGACCAAATCCTCACTGTACTCGAGACCTTTCCATCTTTTTCCAAACAGGATTTAACTTCTCGCTCTTGAGGCTCAGGAAGTACTACCAAGGATTAAATAGCAGCACTTCATTCCGACAATGTATGCAAAAGAAATGGCTAAGTCCTGGATTACTTAGGATAAAAGACAATAATACTTCCTTTTGTGAACCCATAATCTGTTGCCATAGAAATAGGTGCAAAAAATCCCGAATTCCCAGTCTGGTGGATGCAAAAAGAAGAACAAGGGGAGAAAAAGGTCATTTAGGCAAGACCATGTAGGTAGGGTGCTAATTTTCTAGTTACTGGGCAGGACTGAAAAAACCAAAAAACAAGTTCTGCATTTGGAAAGACTCTCAAAGACAGATTTAACTACTTTGGAGCTATATTTACCTTGACTGAATTCAGGCAGCAGCGGAGGGCAGTGGGCTAAAACACACTGCTTCTGAAGTCAGATCCTGGTATGGGACAGACAACGCAACACCGAGCCCTCACCGTGTGCTCAATCCCTTGCAAAATGAAAGGCAAATCACCCCCGAGGAGTTTATAATCTACCACTGTACTGATCTGAGCCAGCTTTGCTGGACAGAGAACCTCCCAGCAAACCAAAACCCGAGCAACAAGAAGTGACTGAGTTACCTGCAGCACAGAGAGGTTCCATCCACAGCTGACTCGCTGTGCTAACTCCATGTGTATAACCTGCACACCCGAGCAAGATCAGAAGATATTCCTGGGCTTGGACAAACTGTTTTGCAGGTAGAAAGCATTTGCTTAAAGACAAAATTGAGGGGAAAATACCTGCAGTAAACTCAGTTGTGAGATCAACACCTAAATGTCTGGCATTGCTCAGATAATAGGACAAAATGCTCCTTTGTGAGAAGCTAAGTGGATTCCTTTATTTTGCTCACAAAAATCAGGCTGCACCTCTGCAGGTCCCATCGACAAACACTGGTTAGCAACTAGTTTGTGTCTGTCATGTAACATAAGGAGGAACTTGGGCTCCTTTTCAACTCCCAGCACTCTTCACTACTCATTTATACACACATTTAAGGTCACGCTGAAGTCCACACTTCTAATGGATTGCCAGAACAACAGTCTCCCTGATAAGTGCTGGTAATAATAAACTGGAATTATAAATGTTTTTATTTACATCTATTCCCCACCCTCTTTACTACCAAGTCAGAAGATGATGATGTTTACTTTTCTATCATCTTGAAAGAGACCGCTGGTGGATGTGCAGTTCTTTGCTGGGTTATCCTCATTCTCTGCCAAGGATTAGAAGAAAACCCCAATTCTCCATTAAAAGTATTTAAAGCAGCGGTCTTCATTCTGGCACAGCTGGATTACGAAGCAATTATTCAAATGGCTATGCCAGCGAATCTGCCCAAAAAGCACGTGGGGAAGAGGAGCCGTTTTGCACAGAGGAGTTTTGATCAAACCACGTGTGGGGGCAGTGGGACAGACCAAACCCCAGCCTGGCACTGCTGGGTAAAGGGCTCAGCTCCCCGGCAGGGAAAGCCCTGGGTGGCAGATGGCAGCTGCCAAACACCAGGCTGTGCCCACGTCCATCACCTGCCAGTAAAGGGGTCTGTCAGTGCACACCCAACACCAGCCCCCATTTGCCAGTGCAAGGAAAACACATCACAGCTGCCCAGACTCCAGCAGGTGAACTACAATACAGATGCATTTGCTCAGGACTAGCAGCTACAGACAAGACTGAGCCACGAGACCAAATTTCTAGTACGGTGTCCTAAGTTACGATGCAGCCTGTCCCCTCCCAAGAGCCAGACTCAGCGTCTTCTCCACCAGGAAAAAGGTGCCCAGTGGACCCAGGCAGGGACACAGACCCAGTGACAACCACCCCCAGGTTCTGTGCACATCTGGACATCAAATCTTTTATCTCCTTGACAAACAAAAAGCAAAGGCAGCATCATGTCTATGTCTGACATCGAGTCTGTGTCCCTTATTAAGCTGTCCTCCTTGAGGACTACGGAAGATTCATTTAACTAAGGCAGAACAAGAAATTTGGAAGTATCAGAATAGTGCTGAGAAACACAAACATGTAGCCTCAAGGAATTATCAAGGTCACCTGAAAGAATTTACCAGCAGTCTTCAAGGACTTGGGAAGAAATGTTTTCCATTCCAGAGACCTTTCGATGAACTTGGGCAAAACAAATCCCATCTCCTCCCTCAAAAGGCATGTTAGCCTCAACTGGGTCAAAGAAATCTTGCCTGCTTCACTGGGATTGCTTTAGGCCACTTGGATTTCTTGGCTACCCTAAATCTGTCATAGAATGCCAAGCCTTGTATATGGGCTAACGTCCCATTGATCATTAATATGGTTAAATAAACAGCAAACGCTCTAGAGCAAACCTCAGGCATCATATTGAGGGTGCAGGAATAATGCTTCTCTTGCAAAGTGTAAACTTGAAATGAACCTTAACACGGGGAGCCCTTGGGACTGGCTGGTCTCCAATAGAAGCACTTAATAGATGAGCAGACTGCAAAGTCTGTTGCTGCTATAAAGACTGAAATGCCTCATATTCCACACATCCCTACATTCCTTTCATGCTATGCTAGATTAGAATCTGTCAAATTAAGCTTTTCTCCTTTTATGAGATCTGAATCATGACATCTCTCCTGATGCTTTTCAAACCTGGTTTTCAAATGCTCTGAATTTGTTAAGGTCAGGAACGTTCTCTGCAATTAAGAAACAAGTAACCAAAGAATTGTGGTCCCTAATCAATAATTCTGACTTGTATAGAATCTCCCCAAGTTCCAGCACTGTGCTAACAGCGCTGTTATTTTACAGACCTGCTTCCCAGCAATCCTTCCTTCACCCCACATCGACCAGCCAAAGGAGCAGGATTTTCTCCTTCCCTGCCTCAAAGACGCCCGAACACAAACGGGGGAGACCCCGCTCGCCCGGAGCCGCGTCCCCCGGCGGTGTGCCCGGGCCGGAGGGCGGGCGGCGATGGGTGCACTCACCGCTCCCACCGCAGCGCGTCCTGGATGCTCAGCCCGGCACACAAAAGCCATTCCCGGGGATACGGAAGAACGCATCCAGCCATTCTCCCACACATTCCTGCGGCCGACCACGCGGGGAGCCCTGCCCCGCACAGCCGCTCTGGGGACGGGCACGGACCCTCCCGGGGCTCTCCGGGAGCGGCCC
>VZTA01029733.1:45254-63813 GCA_013398855.1 Mohoua ochrocephala
CCACCCCAAGCCCCCCTGGAGCTCTGGCAGCCTCGGGGCCGTGCCCATTCCCTGGGGAGCCTGGGCAGTGCCAGCACCCTCTGGGGGAAGAACCTTTCCCTGATATCCACCCTGACCCTCCCCTGACACAGATTCACACCCCTCCCTCGGGTCTGTCTCTGCCCACAGCGAGCAGAGATCGGTGCCTGCCCCTCTTCCCAGACTGGGATGAGCATCCCTCGGTCTCTCCAGGCTGAACACACCCGGCACGCTCCTCTGCCCCACGGCCCGTCGCAGGGCCCAGCTCTGAGCGGGAAAAGGCTTCAAAGCCTTCAGCAGATCCACCCCCAGCACCACAAACAAGACTGGAAACAGGGGGTCTGTAACAAGGCAGAGAAGCGGCGATTGCTCAGGAGTTCTCCCCTAGAAAGGAAAGTAACCCCATTTATGCTCTCGTCCCTCAGCACACACAGGTGGCATCTGCTGTTCTCACGGAACTGGAAGCAGCTGGTAGTTTGACAGTCGTGCCGTACTTTTACATGAAAGTAAGAGGTTAAGGTCTCTCGAAAATATGAGACTGACCCAGCCTCAAATTGTGTACCTGTTTTTGTGATTAAAACAAAAGAAAAACCTCTCAGCACAATAAAATTGCTTAAAATTCAGGAGTTCCAAGTTATGTCAGCATCATGTTTTTTAAAAGGCATAAATGGAAAAGATCTTCATAGACAAATATTTGTACTGGGAGTAAACTCTACTTTTAAGCTTAACTATGGTTGGGCTCTTCACTGTTCCATTTCCATCTGTACAGATTTAACCATGGAAATTAATTCTACGGAGTAACGGTGAAAATTTCATCTTAACAAATTTAAAAGGCACATAATTCTTCTGTCTCTCTTCCATTGTTCAGTGCAATTACTTAGGGATTGTATTAGGAGACCAAATGATAGGGAAAGGAGGAAGAACAACCCACCCAGTCTCATTTGGCACGCCAAGGCCTTCTGCGTGTCCCCTAGGACACACGTCCCTCCCTTCCTATCAGCTCTGTCTGGAGTATCAGTCCAACCAGAGGTGCATTGTTTAAAAGTTTCCTCCTTAAAGGAGCTAATGAGGAACTTGTGCAAGGGGCAGAACAAGCATGGAACACAATTCCCAGCAAATGCAGGTGTTTTGAGGGCTATCAAGGCAACCACAGATACCTAAAGGGAGGCAGTGAGTCTTACAGCTTAAGGACTTGGGAAATCCTCAAGTGGCTCGGAAACACTTCCAAAACTAAACCAGCATGAGTAGCTCATAATATTGCAGCAACAGCATGTGTGTAATTCCCATTTAACTGTTAATTTATGAATGGGAACAGATGCAGTCCTGGTAAAGTTAAGGGAATCTTTGTGGTCACTTCAGATAGCACCGTAGTTCCATCACCTCACTGATAATTAAGCTACAAAGGGTCTAGTAATGAAGCCTTTACCTACCTCCCATGAAAATGACTTTCTGAAGAAGCTGGAGAAGAGGAAAGAACAGTGAAAAATTCTTCCAGACTGACTTTCACAAGCAGAGAAAGGTTGGTTATTTTTAAATTCAGGTATCGTTTTGGAAAAAGCTACTTCAAATTCTACCCTCTGGTAATAGGCTTATTCCATACTCAGTGACATCAATGGGATTGCTCACAGAGCATCACCTAAAAATGGTAACTCTTTACAGGGTTTAAAAGGAATCAAGGGTTAGTGAATTTTAAAAATTCTATTAGAGAGAGGAAGGAAAAAGGATTTAATTATACTCATTCAGAAACTCTATTATCTCCCAATATAGCTCATTAACCCCTTATCAAATTAAGACTAATTCTGTCAGGATCGGTAGCGAAGCTTAAAGGACAAAAACAAAAATCCTGTAGAATTCCCGATTTTCCATCGGATTTAGGCAGAACAAAAATTTGTTCACTTTCTCTTGCTTTCTCTCTTTCCGAGCCCCAGACTTCTCCAAAGGGTTGGAGTTCCCTCCCCTCATTCTCAGAAAACATCAGCAGTCTACACATTTGACTACCATTTCAGAAGTGAGCTAGTGCACTGGAAGTACAGAGGAATGCTAATTTAGGAAAGCAAATCTCAGAAAGTGTTTCAGAGTAGCAGCACAAGTGTCCTATTTCTCAAAAATAGAAACACTGTTTGACAGTTTTGCCTCCTATAAAGAGACTGAAGCTTTTGCCTCTCATCGTCTCCATAAAAAAAGCCATGTCAATTTTTACTCAGCTGTTTCCTGTTTTAGCTTAGGGGGAATGTGATAAGTTATTTCCAGTAAGACATAAAAGAAATCAGTTATTTTTTGCAGTTTTGCCTCATAATGAGGTACACACACATTCTACTCTCTTTGCACTGAGCTCCTACATCACACTGATGTCAAACATGACCTCAAGTACCAGTCATCAGCTGGGGTCTACTGGGAACAAATGGGAAGCTTTGAATCCGGTTATCAGTCTGGTTATCAGCCCATCCTATTTCTGCAACAAAATCCCAGCCTGAAAACTTCACCTGATCAGAGACAGCCCCGCTCACTACCAGGCTGCTTGCTAACGCTTCCCATGCTCCTTCCAAGCCCACACAGCCTCTCTGCTGGGAGTGGTCCCTGAAGCCAAAGCTGTCCACAAACACTTGTTTGTCCTCGAGGACTCAGCACCTGCTCAGAGCACGAGGAGCTCGTTGCTGTCTCTAGCAGGGAAGGCCGAAGCTGGGCTCAGATGCTGCCGTGTTTGTCTCAGCTGCCAAAGCAAATGACACTGATGAACAGAGGGGCAGAGTATGGCCAAAGCAAAACACCAGCCTACATGTGAGTTCGAAAATATGTTGTCCTGCACCATCAGGAATAATTCATATGCCACATTTTAATCCCAAGGTGCTGCTGCAATACAAGCGGGGTGAAGACTGTTCAAATGAAAGCATATTCTAATGTTTTCGAAAGAACTAATCTCAAAGGTAACAATTCTACCATTAGAACTGCTGAAAATCTCTGTCTCATGGAATTTCCACAGGGCAGCCAGGCCATAGTCACTGACTGTCCTTTTGCTCTCAGGCCTGCACAAATGCAAGGTCTAAAAGCCAAGTCAGGACAGGTGTGTTTATACCCAGTACCCTGTATCCCAAATGCACAGGAGGGGCACGCACAACTGTCATTACATTCTTACTAAAAGCCTCCCACAATCGTATTGCCAGTGCAAATGGCTTTTCTAAGAGATTCTGCTGTGCATAGTTCACACCATCAAAACAGAGAAACAAGTCTGTCCTACTTGAACACTCCGGGATGTTCACACAGCAATGAATGATGCACCTTGAAAAAACCAGAAGTACTCTCAAACTTATTTGGGCACTTAGGCCATTACAGTGCTCAAAAGCAATGTGACCCAGCGGTAAGAAGAGAGTTTCAAATGTCCAAGCCAGTTCTCCTGTTTTAATACAGTTTTAATGAACATCAGTCCAAGAGATCACTTGATAGTATGAGGTACATTCCTTGACCACATATGGCTGTGCTTAAGGAAAAAGACAAATATATATAATTAAATTAAATAATGTAATTTAATTTAGTAGCAGTTTAATTATCATCGAGTTAAAAAAAATTATAATTAACTATTAACGTTAATGACTTGAGACCTTTTAGAAAGCATGAGTCCAAAAGGAAATATCCACAGGTGGTCAGAGACTCGGTAGTTCTCCCACCAGGACTGCCACCCGCACCAGTCTCTCACAGGACTATTTGTTCAATGAAGAAATTGGTCTTCAGTCTGTAACAGGAGTCTTGGCTCTGCTACTTTGCATGGTCTTCCAAGAGATACACAATTAACTCATAGGTGGACAAGACAATGGCTGTGTTTGGTATCTGCCGGATGAGCTGGGCAAAGAGTCCTCTGTAGAAGGCCAGGTACCCCTCCTCCCGTGCCACCAGCCGAGCTGTCTGGATGAAAGTCTTGTACTTGGTGCCTTCCTCTCGCAGCCGTGTCCGGATGACCTCTGCACAACAGGGAACCAGAGCCCAGAGTTACCAAGGAGAAACGTGCCAGTACCAGGAAAGTTCCTGTGTGCAAACCTCAGGGACATGAAAACCTTCTGTACCAACTGCCAGCCAGTGCTTCCAGCCATGGAACCCTGGGCACGCTGCCCTTCAGGCAAGAGGAAGAGTTAAAGAGGAGTTCTCTTTCATGTGGAATAAATGAATGATTTGCTCATTGAAGCTACTACAGATCTAAATGCTTTACTGATGCTCACATAATCAATATTGCTCTTTCTACACAACCACATCATTCACGTCTCTCCAAAAAGACTAACACCGTTCAGTCCACAAGTGCTTCCCACAACCTGAGCACAGAACCCCAAAGGCTGTGAGTACTTACCCAGCTGAGAACAGAAACGTTAGGCAATCAGTTTTTTGGTGGTTTTTGAGTTGTTTTTAAACTAGCAAGTCCCAATCACGTGTCTAACTAGGAACAGTGGGACCAGTACTGAAAATGTCAGTGCAGAAGCCAAAGCAATGTGCATTTGGCCCTTCGAACAACCAAGAGTTTTACAGCCCTAGACCCATCATTTGTCTTGGATTCCAGGCAACAGCTGTTGCACTGCACTCATAAATGGAAGGGTTAACATACCATGAGGATAGGCAATACAAGAGGCACAGCCCTTGGAAACAGCAGCAGCGACCATCAGTCCAAAGAAGCTTGTCGAGTTCCTTTCGGTCCCGTTGGAAGAAGGGGGCAGTTGGACTTCCTTTAGGTGCTTTTTTAAACTTTCATAAATAGCAAAGCAGATAATGGTCTCAGAAATCCCTGCATAGGAGGCAGTCAGGCCCCTATAGAAACCACGGATACCTTCTGTCTGGTAAACATATCTAGCACACTGCAAAGCATTCATTGGTTTGGAGCCCCTCACTCTAAAAAACAAACAGAACAGAGCATATCATGAGCCAGGAAAAAGAATTAATATTGGAAAAAAAACCCCTTATGGCTTTCAATAGTTTTTATAACTACAGAAATGGTTCTCTAAGTTTTACTCCAAAATTCTCCTAGGAAAGCTGCACAGAGCAGGACTATAATGCTAAGAGTGCACTGGCTCTGCTACTTCACTAATATATACTCATAATTCCTTCAGCTCAAGTTCAATCTAGTTTGTCACAGCTCACACCAAGGCCTTAAAAGACAATAAGCACTGAAGAGACACTGCTTTGTGTCAAACTGGTGATTCCATTTAAAGCCATCTTCAGCAGGCCAACAGACAGAAGTCTGCTGCATGAGAAATGATCCTTCATTTACAGAGGCAGCACTCAGTTCAAAGGTGCCACCCTGCAAAGTGCTGGAATTAAGTCTTATAAATTATTTATAAAGTTGTCGTGCCTTATAAGATCCTTTTTATCTGACCTAGCATGTCCTTTCAGGAAGGAATTTCCATTCTAAGCAGTCACATTATTAGCAGAGTCCCTTATTGCTTTGATATCCACCAGTGACCGTGAATCATTCAACTAGAAGAGATTGCTGTCAAATTCCCTCTGCCTTCAGGAGGTGTGGTTACCAGTAACACAATGGTGAAGGAGGCAAAAGAACATTAAACCACTGCAGCAGATTCTTGTGGCCTCTAGAAAGTTTTAGGAAAGTGAACTGCTGTGTCTTCATCACAATTTAAAGCCAGCAGCCTTTCTGTTACAGCTACCTGAGCACCCCACCTGTCTGATCTGGGATCAGTGACCTCGGCTGGCTGCAGGGACACACGCCTGTCTGATCTGGGATCAGTACAGGTGGTGCTGCCAACGGGACACAGACTCCATCCTCACGCTCAGCCTCCCACGTGAGCTCTCGTGACCCTTCCATAGCTTCTGTCACTGCTGTATCAAAGCCTTCATTCCTCAATACATTCATCCTCATCATCAACCCCAGAACTACAGAGGATTCCGTAAGCAGCAGAGGGAAAAACAATGCTGTGCTAAACTAAAGATTTACAGTGAAACCAGAGGCTGAACCTAACCCAGCACTCAAGGCAACTCCCACATCCTTCTCAATAGTTTCTGTGCATCAAACTGAAGTAAGACACACAGAGCCTGAACCTTTACTCTGACCAGATGGAATCACGGTGGCTTGAAAGGTGGAATTGAGAGTCACGGAAAAACTGGGCAAGATCTATCAAAGTACAAAGAGCCATGAGTAAAACCACAACAGTTCAGTTTTCCAGAGGCTCCCGTGGCTGCTCGCTGGCGTCCATTACCCCCCATCAGTTACTTACTTCCGTTCCAGCTGCATTCTCGTTTTCACCATCCATATAGGGTTCATCAGGGAATTTGTGATAAAGGCTGAACAAAACGAGACCAGAAGTACAGCTGAATCCAGGCCATTGTATGAACCCTACACCCTGTGCAGTGAGACAGTTCTATCACCAGCTCTAGCCAGAGGTCACACAGGTGCACAGCTTCCGACTTCATGTTAAAATTCAGGAGGCATCAATCCACGGATTCTTCCTTTTTGCACCTATTTTAACATGTGTGTCATGTTCCTAAAGGCTGTTGCAGACAAGATACCTTCCTTACTGCCGGGTTTTGGAATTTCAGCTCGAAGGAAACCCGTGGGGACACAAACCTGAACTCCTGAACTGGACTCGCGATCCCCAGGGCTGTAGGTGGTGCCATTGAGCCGCTCATTAACAGAACCCATCCCTAATTAAGGGCTTACTTTGGGAACGATTATTTTTAGTGACCACTCTGGTGGCTGATGATTGAACTAGGGGAGCTCTTCTGCAGTATTTTTCCTACAAGAACAAACTATTTTTCCCAGCCTGGTAGGAAAAATACAACATCCTGAAACAATTTGGCAAAAGCAGTATCAGAAGTTCAATGGTGTTTACTAATATTTTTTCCTTGCATTAAGAGACATGACCAGAGCATTGCAGTTGGAAAAAACATCCCAAATTAGTAAACAACAATCTAGAAATATTTCTGTGCTGAACAGAAAAACAGTTCCTCTGTAGACAAGGCCAGCTAGGAGCTAGCAAACTCCTGGTTTTTGGCAAATACCACTCAGATTTAAGTGCACATTTTCAGCACCTGCCGCCACCGGCCTCGGTTCTTGTTTATAAACCACAACTAACCAGAGATATCAGCCAGGACTGGTGTGTTAGCCCAGGTCCTGCACAGACAGACAGCCCAGTCCCTGCCTTACGAGCCATTCTAATTATTTCCCAACTATTGAGAGGGTTGGAAGAAGTCCTGCAGCAACCACAGCTTGGCATAAATCCTTTCAGGTACCAAAGTGCATCTCACAGCCACCACCTCAGATACCAGTGCACCCACTGCCTGCTCGGGCTGCACACTGGGTGCTGCAGACCATGGGGAGGAGGAATTACAAACGCTTACCTGCAGAACCTGCAGAGCAGACGTGCACAATGTTGCTGTTGGGCACAAACATGCTGTTAAACTGCTCTTTGGCTTTGGAGTAGCATGCAAAATAGACAGCTCTGTGGGGCAAAAAAGAAGAAAAGCAATGTAATACAGACAGTGTCAAATTAGACAATTACTGTTCTTTGTCCTGCCCCTTGAAAACCAAAACCTTCTCTGAAGAAGCCTCCACATGACTACTTCCACCTACAAGGACACAGAGCTTTTTGTTTTCTTTCTTCCCTTACACTACAGTGTCACAATTTGACTTGACACCCACAGGGTAGGAATATTTTGCTATGGGAGGCAGCATGGTATTGCAGACAAAGCAAGTGAGATCAGCTATCTACCCCTGCACTGGCATTGTACACACTTTGGGAATGTCACTTTCCCACCTGGAGCCCATGTTTTCCATACATTTGTTCAGCACTCTAACTGCATTAGCAGCACTTCCTGCTGTAAGGCTGGAATTCAAGTTTTATACACCTCGAATCCCTACAAAATGCACAGGAATGGAGGGAGCTGAGCTGATCTGCACCTGCTGAGAAAGGAGCTGTCTGAACCACGTACGTTCAGCTCGCAGCTCCCCGAAGGGAACTGCTAGAGAAGGGTGGATGGTGGTGGCTACAGCCTGAGAATTTCCATGGAATACTTCATGGCAGAATCTGAAGGAACACAACTGACAGCACGAGTGAGTTGCACGCAAAAGCAGAGTGCTGGACTCAGAGCCCTGCTGCAAAGGTTACCTGTACAGACACAGGATTCCCTGCTGCTGGGGGGACACCCCACCCACTAGGCAAGAGGCCAGAGAGGGAGGGCATCACTCTTCAGGTTCCTTTCTAACTGGTTCAGTTTCAGGCAGAGAACATCTGCCAATATGCAGATGACTGCTAACGAGTTTTATCATTTCCTAGACAGAAAGATCTTCAGCCCTGCCAAGAACAGGACAGTCACGGGAGAGACCATTTAGGGGCTGTAAGACCTCCAAATGCAAACAAACTTTGCTGCTGCTAAAAGAGGGACACACGCCCCTCTTGGGGTTGTGTGGCAGCAATGAGACTCCTTCCCCCTCAGCTGCAGGTTTTCATTTGAGAAGAATTAAGGCAAGCAAGGCCCAGAGAGCCACTCCTCTCCCTGGGCATGCAGCTCCCACTCACTGCTAGGCAGGCTCTGGTATGTGTTCGAGGGAAGCAGGACATTAAATAATGCAATTATTAACCTACAGACTTTTCTGCACTACTTTCTCTTCCTTTTCAAGCACAGAAGTGGCTCTTGCAATGACCTGGAACTTAAGTATACTTGGCACTTAACTGCCTTATTTACTCTGCACCTTCTGGTGTTATAAAAGTGTAAACTAGATTTTTATCAGTATTTCTTGGTGTGTACACTGAGCAGAATACAGGCACAAATCTCAGTTTACAGATGGGATAACTTCATGGCCTATTATTTTGAATCACAAATGCACTACAACATTTGTGTTGGCACCTTAAATGTGTCTTTTAGCAATAGTTTAACTATTTACCTTGATGGTGCAACTCCAACCAAGTTTGGACCCAGCCCTCGGAAGAGTGACCTTGGTCCTTCTTTTTCCAGAATTGACCTTAAAATAAAAAACAAACAGGGAGGGAGAAGATAGTATTAGGGTTAAAAGTTAGTTTCTTGTTCTGTGGGGCAGAGACCCAAAAGAACTACACAGAAGCACAGAGTATGACTTGGGAAGCTGTCAGGTTTTAATCTATGTAATATACTTCAAAATAAGTAGAATTATACAGAGTAAAAGCCACTGTTGCATAAAATTCAGTGCTCTACAGGCAAATGGGTGTCAAATGACACAAGGTTATAATTGCCATTCTTTGAAAGCTGTCAGGAATTGAATTAAAGTTTTGTGGAGAATCCAGTGATAGTTCAGTCTGATGAACAAAGAGTATTTCTAGTGTTTTCTGTAGCTAAGCAATTCAGAAGTTTGCTTCCCGTACAGCTCTGTACGGAGACACGAAAAAAGAACCTTTTTCCTTTCACAATTACCTAGGGATGTGCTTTTTCCCCTGAGAAAGCTGAGTGTGGCCATCACACTACAAACGATGTGAGCACAGCAGCTCTCTTAACTGAGCTCACCATGGGAAAACCGTGCAAGAAGTTCCGGATGGCTCCGGGCTCCGTGGGCAGTTCACTGCACCCACTGGAACTGCCAGCTTTTCACAGTTTGCTCTCTAGGTCATTGGCACTGCTGAGAGTGTTCCCCACAGATTTCAAACCCAGCCTCATTAGGCTGGAGGAGATACATGAGCTTCTGAAACACTTTTGTTTTCTGCAGCAGAGTTGAACTTTCTGTATAAACTCCAGGGCTGAGTGTTTCCAAGGAGACAGATCCACCAACTGCTTGTTCTTTGTCACTTAACAGTCACGACTGCAGCTTCCAGCTGGGCTAACTCATCAGAATCTTAAATGGATTAGACAAAACCAGCCTGTCCTTCTGGAGTGCTTTCTATCAGCAGCAGGCTTCACCTGCCCTCTGGGTACCTGTTTTCTTTCTATTTACAGCAGTTAAGGGCCCTTCATACTTAACACCTTTAACTCTTACAGAGTAATTTTATTGGTAGGGCTCTAATGGCTCCTTCCTTAGCCATAGGATTTTCCCAAACCATGAGGTCCAAGCCATGTCGAGTTTGGCAATGATCAGGGCTGAGAAAGGGATGAAAGTGTGAAAGCAAGGGACTGAACTTCACTTCTTTCTTCCTACATTTGTATTTTCCCAGGTCATAATCAACAGCATCATCTGCTCTTCAGGGATGCTGCCTGCAAGGGAATGACAGCAGAAATACTTTGCTCTCACTTCTCAACCCTCTAAAGTAATCAGGTTGAAAACCTGGCAATACATACAGCTAAGCAATTCCTGAAGTGACATGAAATCAAGATCCCAGTCACCAAACTTAATGAGCTTAATAAATATATTAAAAGGCTGACCCATTTTAAACCATTTCCTCTCTCCCTAAAAAAAAAGACAACTCCAGAAAAAGATGGGCCCAGAGGATGAATTAAGATCTTTCTGCCTTAGAAGTTTTCACTTTCTTTACTTACAGCTGCCTAAAGTCCAATGCTGCAAGGTGAAAAGATAGCAAAGGAAAGGAAATTAAAATCAAACTGGCACTGCCTTATGCATTCAGTCACGAATTGCTCTAGACTCACCTCTGAGTAGACAAAGAAATGTTTGGCAGGGGAAAGCAGGCTGTTTACAATACAGAAACTTAAGTCCCAGAATGACTCCAGCCAGAGAGCTCTGCAGAGAATTTGAATTAGCACTCCAGCGTTATATAACTGTGCAGCTTCTCCCCAGGCAGTCTGCCAGGCGTGCTGGCCTTACATAAAATCATTCAACTTGCACTGCCAGTCGGTATTTTCCTTGGCATTCCTGCCACCTGCTCCCAGCAGGACCCCTGCATCACCCCGGGGTGCCCGAGCAGCCAAACAAACTCAATCCTCCTGCAGGAGGTCTGACCGTAAGTCAGTGGTGCTTTGGTATTAAAATACAGTAGCTGAGCTTGTCATAGTTGCTGGTAGAACTATTGAGCAGCTGTTGGATAATTTCACATCTCCTCTTCTTTATGAACACCCATCTGAAAGGGAGCAGCTAGAGCATCAAACGCTGCAGTCTGAACCACTCGAGGCTTTCAACAGAGACTAAGACAGGTATAGACAGGACTGATGCATAACAATAATCAGCCAAGACAACACCTAACAGCAGAGGAGAGCTCAGTAAGTCAGCAAGCCCCCAGGACCCCCACCAGACATTATATTTTAGTGAAGTGAAACTCGGATCAGTGTGTCAAGGAACAGTGAACGAGAGGAGGAGCAGCACTCACTTGAGAACACTGATGAGCCCAGGGGATACAGACGTTGGCCTGACCATTCCTTCCCCACTGATGGTCCCCAGCTGCACCTGGGGGTAGTAGACAGTCCTGAAGGCCAGTTTTGAAGATTGAAGCCTCGTCTTTATCACCTCTAAGGGGCACGTAAAGATGGCTCCAACCGTTCCTCCACACCTGCAAAGTACAGTTCAAGCAGAAGACAGTGTGTGACCAACATTGCTTCACGGATGTGTAGAACCATAGCACAGCATAAAAAACAAAGTCTGAAGACTTGTCTCCAGTTGTTCCACACTGTGGACAAGTCACCAGGAAACAGGCAGGTTTGGCATTAGGCAGGGGAGACTGTTCCCATGGGGGAGGGACTGTTGGAGTGGCCATGGGCAGCGATGAGATTGGTAAACACAAAGGTGATACCCACACTAACGAAAAATCCCTGACTGACCACGGGACTGGCCCCATGTTCTACCACGGCTTGGAATCCTGCCTGTAAAAACTTTCATGGCATCCATGTTTCAGAGGTTGTTGTCCTAAAACAGACACAGCCTTGGATGGATTTTTCTTATGGGAAGCAGGAAGCTGCCAGATGAGAACGAGCCACTGGGGATTAGGACACTACAGAATGAAAAAAACAGTATAATTCTTCACCATTTCAGTACTTATGGTTAAAGAACTGTCTTCAGAAGTAGCAAATATCAAAAGTACACTAAGCTAGGCACTCTTAAAAACAATGGACATCAACTTTTTTAGGGGGGAAGGAGGGAAGGAAGCAGCAAGGATGAGAGGGAGGGTTGGCAAACAGAATAACAGGGCAGAAAGGCTCCTAAAGAACAGACCTCCCATACTCTGACAACAGGAGGACAAAAATGAAATATTATACACACAGGATCCTATAACAGGCCTATATTCATCTCAATACAGTCAGACTGAGCCTCAAAAAAAGCACATTGGGCCAAGAATATAAAGCGTATGAGTCCTAATTTTAATTTTTATCAGTGATCTGGAAAGTGACTGGTTAAACTATTTCTCTCTCTGCTGCTCTTCCTCTTAGGTAATTGAATGTTCCTTCTGGCAAACTTCACGATTAAACATAATGCTGAGGTTGGCTAAAAGGTACTATATCTACATTTTATTACTCAAACACACTGGGGTTTAGGAAGACTTAACTAAATATTTCGGGTTTTTTGCAAGGGCATTTACTACAGCTGAACTGACTAGGAGATATTTTCTTTGTTTGCACAACTGCCAAAGCATGTGATTGCTTCAGAAACCTGTATTTACAATTTTCCTTAAAAAACACCAGGGGTCAACAACTTAACTCTCTTTGATGTTCATGTGAAATTGCAATTTTAGCGGTTTTCTATGAAAGGGAGACGAATTTAAAAAAGTAACCATATCCTTTTTCTTGTGTATAAAAACCCACATTGCTTGCTGAAGAACATTGCACACGCTAATTTGGGAACAGAGATCCACAGAAGGACGTTAACAAAGGTATTAGTGTGTATTTTCTAAAGCCCCTTCCAGACATAACTACCTTACTGGGACATCTTTTTTTAAACACAAGGGAAAGGGCAATAAAAGAATGGCAAAAAGATCCAAGCTGCAGATGCACACCAGCTCACGAATGCTTTATCCAGTGCAGCTTATTTTGCCTGCTGCACCAGTATATTTTTTTTATATGAGCAGAAACTACTCTCTGCCAAAGCCCCAAAGTCCCCACACTTGCATTAACAGCGTGGCCACCCAGGCTGTGCAACCACAGAAATCCAGGTTCTTTATAAGGCTCAAAAGAACAGCCCAGGCCTCGTGGCCAGGGAACACAACTTCCTCACCACAGCTTTCGTGTTCTGCGAGGTTCTGTCCAAGTATGATCCCAAACGGGGCTTTTCAAATGCAAATGCATCCACCAGAAGGAACTGCTTTCAGGGAAACTGGCAACATGATTTAACAGCATAGTTCAGCGAGCAAACCCTTGCTCATTCCTCTTCCTTGCTGAAAGGGACAGACACCTACACTAGGGCCAATACACACCCACGGTGACAGACACTGTAAGAACTTCATCCCTTTGAAAGCACTCATGCTTTTGAGTGTTGACTAAAGTCACCGAGTTGATCATGAAACTCAGTACACAGCAGCTGGAATTGTGTCATTTGGCTCAAAAATGCCAGTGCTCACAGACCTTATCAGGCCTCTGATTATTTTGTGTACCGAAGCGGGGCTTGGAGCTGAGCCCTCTGTGGGCCCGTGTGGCTCGGGAGGACACGGTTTAGCTCATCCTTCTCTCTTGGGTCAGGTGCATCTCACACCGCTCACATTTCTCTCAAATGACATCTCAAGGGGAAAAGGCCCGCCAGGAATGGCTTCTCCAGAAAAACCTTTCCAGTTCCCACAGCTCAGACACTGCTTGGAACAGAAAGTGTTTTGAGGGTCCCCCCGCTGCTGCCTCTCCTGCTGTGTCTATCCAGTACAGACACACATGTGCAATTAACTCCTGACTAATCAGTGCACTCCAGAGCAACTGCAAGTCTGGAGGAACTTTGTGAAGGTAATTTGATTGCCTTAATTCCCAATTCATTTATCTACCAATGCTCCACTACGGCGAATTCAGTCTTCGGTCCCCATTTATTTCACATTAAAACAATACCATGACAGTAACAATTCATAAATTCAGAGCACTGAAACTCTATTTTCTATTTCTGAACTACCAGCTGCTCAGTCTAGTGACTCCTTGCCTTACAGTTTTTTAGCCTCTCTGGCATATTCTCTCCCACATCAACTGTCTTCTTGCCTTCCTAGCCCACTCTTTGCCTTTCATCCTTTTAGTCTGATAATCCAGTTGATTTATGCAGCCTTTAATATTTAAGTACTTCTGCTAATGCATATGTAATCCTTTGATACCCTGCATGATGAGTTAGTATCTGCAACACCAGCTTTAACAGCTCAGAGTTTATGTTGTCAGTGCAACATCTGAGAAAAAAAACATTATCTAACAGCAATTCTCAGAGTGTCACCAGGGTGCACACATTATGTCCCAAACATAAACACACTGCAGATAGTTCAAGTAAGGACTTTGATGTATTGGGCATTTTTTTCAGATGAGATGATTTTCCATCGCATGGGAATTCCACACATCATCCCCTGGGAAGATGCCTGAAAACAACACACTGTGCACAAAAAGAAACATTTTGTATTCCTAGGGTGTTCCAAATGCCTGCATCTGGGAAAAAAAGGAGAAACAACCTCAGCTACATAAACGGCCAGAGACCCTGAAAGATTCAGGGATGTGCAGCAGGATAAATCTGATTTGGGAAAATCGTGAGCTGCAATCAAGGCAAAACCTCCGAGCCTTCATCCTATGAGTCAGGGATTTTTTGCTGCATCAGTGCAGAACAACAGTTCCAGAGATGTTAAAAATCCTGAAGCAGTGTCTAAATCTGTCTTTAGTGAAAAGGACAGAAACCTCCCTGGAAACAAAACACCATGGCAGAGTATTTTCAACAGGTCAAACATGGTGATCCATGGAGATACATAATGTACTCTCTGTTAACAGCTGCAGAAAAATAATTTACTTCCATAAAGAGAACATTGTTTAAAAAACATGCAGAGGATGCACATATCAGAATCCAATTCCCATTCTTCTCTTGCTGCCAGCTTTCTGTCTTTACAAAGTCCACCCCCAAAGTACCAATGACCTGTGTTTGAAATAAACTCTCAGCACCCACTAGCACAATTGATTTAGATGCCAAGAATCCTAATTAAGACTTACTTCATCAGTCCTAGATTTAATCACTGAGCAATATTCTTAATACAAATATCAAGCCAATGTTGAATGCTAAAGGAAGTCCTGCAGAACAAAGATCTTTCAGCAGAGTACCATTGACCTCACCAAGATCACAAAGACGATGGAGCTGCCTGGTTAGAGCAATCACAGCTTATAACCAGCCTGGCACATCTCGCTGTGTATCTGAAATTATTCTTATTGTCTAAAACATGCCACATGCTCTGGCACGACATGCACAGCAGAAACAGCAAAGCAGGTTCTACCTTTGATATTTCATTACTACATTGTCCAGATTGCCAACAAAACAAGCTGCTGCTTTCTCAGGTGCCAAAGAAAACCGAGTATCAGAACAATACAGACCGTTCCTAATGCTTTAATGTCATTAAGCATTCATTCAATTTCCACCTAATCATGTTGTTATCAGGTGCAGGTATTCCTGTAAGCATTTCCTGTGTTCCTGGAGCTGCTACACTGTCAGTGAAGCAGGGAATGCACAGGAACCTAAACTAGGAGGGTGAGACAGTCACTGCCAGCACCAGCTCCCTGTCCTGCACCACACACGCATCTTCAGGCGAACACTGCTCCTCTCCATTTCACAAATGGAAACATTACTTCCCAAATTGCTCGTCAGCTTCAGCACTTGCTTACCACCACCACTTCTTAGCAATTCCCATCTCTGTAGAAACCAGCATTCCTCCAGCTGGAAAGACAACATGGCGTAACCTCTGCTGCAGCAGCTTTTCCAAACAAAAACAGGCAACGACTGCACTGACTTCAGCAGGGAAACAGGAACCCTGACTCGTAAACACGCCTGTATCTGTTGTGCAACTCGGGCATCTTTGTCTCTGCTGCATCTGAAACCTTCCCAGCCCTCAGAGCCACGTTCCCATCAGAACACCAAGAGGACTCTTTGGTTTGCTGGTGCTACTGGAAGCCTGAAAGGGAACTAACAGAAACTAAAGGGCCAATGAGTCTGTCTGCCTGAATAACCTGGTTAATAGGAAATCATCTCTCTCAACAACTGGAGAGCGCTTTGCAACATTCGAGTGCATTTCATCGCTCCCAGCCTCTGAAGTGCTACACATTCTATTCTGGCCACTGAGATTATCTAGGACTGGCCTGCCTGCTTTGTGCAAACACAAAGATATGAATTACTTTTTAATCTGACACCACAGCCCATCCCCACCTTCCCAGAAAACCATCGTAATACAATAACGCCTCTATCAAAATTATTTCAAGTGAATGGGTTCCTTTTACTTTCTCTGCAAAAACCACTTTACAGTTGAACAAAGGATGGCATCTTACATGACTTATATTCTGAGCTTCCAACATTTTCTTCTGCTGGATGGGTGATTTTATCTGAGGTCCAGGTTCTGCAAACAGCTTTATGTCACAGTACAACCCATTTATTACAACAGGGTTCTGTGAAATAAAGTGCAAAGCTAAAGGTATTTGAAGGACTGAGGAAGAACCTCAATGGAGACAATTATTCAAGCACTAACACACCAACAATTCTTTCTTTATTTCCTTTGGGATGTAATAGATGCAGCAAAATATTATCACAAATGAACTCCTTTAATCAGACTTCATTGAGCTGGCATCCTCTATCATCACCACTGCTACTACAAACCAAAATGCTTAAAGCAGACATGGCACAGAGCCTCAGATCTAACAGCATTTGGATTTCCAGCCTGCCTCCAAACACACCGCCCATTTCCCACAACATTTCTTACACAGAGAGAAAGGCACTTTAGAGCTTTGGCACCAGTTTGAAACTGGTGCTCCGTTTTTTGTTCTACCCAGTGAGCCCCAAGAAGTGCATTTCTCACTTGAGAAGCAAGCAACAGCATTAGGACATCTGTACACACACAGCACAGGGAAGGTCAGGGCCTCCAACTGGGGAAGCTCTGAAATAAACTGGATGGCAGGGGATGGACCAAACACTTGGCTGGTGCAGGAGAAGACGACATTTGCTGTCTCATTTTCCCCTCTGCAGCATCACAGCAGGAGAAATGATGGCACTTTCCTGTGTCTCTTAAAATAACAAGATATGCAGAACCAGAAACAGGTCCAGCAATGACCCTTTAAAGGCCCGTTTACCCTGAAAGGGCATCTCTTTTCTCTGTGCTGTATTTTCATCGCTGCTTCTGCACCAGACCAGCCTTACCCTACCAGAGTGGCCAGGGGGCATTCCCCGCTGCGTTTCCCTTCTTTCCCTGCAAGCTCTCTCTGCTGACTTCCTGCAGAAAACGTTTACTGGGATCCTTGCAGAAGGCAGAGGGTACAGTGAACCACCAAGGAAGATGCTGACCACCCAGCACCAGATTAAAACACTGATGAGTTTAAAATTCTTATTTATTTATAGTCTGAGGAGTTACATGAGGACACCAAGAGCTCTGGATAGGTGCTGTTACTATCCAAACAAATTCCATGTGTACACTCAGGTCCAGCATCTGTCCCGGGCTCCAAGAACTGCTCTGATGCAAGTGGGGGAGGCAGGGGGGAGAGAGGACGTAGTGCAGAGTACGCAAGCCAGCAGAAGGGCAGTGTCTCTGAAAAACTTAAGATTTGTTTGGTTTAATATTACATTAAACAAACCTATCGCTCCAGGGACATGTCAGAGGAGACTGAAGTATCCCGTTAAGCAACAGAAAAACCAATGGTTTGCTATCAGACAGTTTTAAACTAACAACAGGTTTCCTGTTGGCTTCCTAACTCTTGTCAGCTGACAAGCACTACAGAATATTCTATTACTTAGATAATATAAGCTGTTAAAAAATTAAAATATTTCTGACAAGGCCAAAAGTGCATTTAATCTGCACAACGGATGATTAAAACTTAATTTACACCATAAAATTATCTTACTCGACTATCATTAAAATAACTGCAAGAAGTTAATTTCCAAAGGGTTTCTGGTTGGCAGTTTGCAGGTTAGGGCCATTACTTTTAGCTTTTAACACAATAAAACCAATATTGTACAAGGCCTTGAAGCAAGAACAGGACAGGAGTGGCCTGCCATGCCAGGTCATTCACCCACACGTACCAGGACCTTCTCGAACCCTCTTTCCTCCCATTCCTTCTCCCTTCTTGGCGTTCCTGCATTTCGGTGGAATCCCGGGGATGAGGCAGTCACGGCCCCGCTGTCACCCACGCAGGGATTACTGAGCAAACCTCACCTTCCTCCGCGGGCCCGAGCTGCGGGCCCGAGCTGCGGGCCCTCACAAACCCCCCGCCCGCCGTGGGGACAGGGATTCGGGGTGACATCCCCCGGCTGGGCCCGGCAGGAGCCGCTCGGTGGGGCCGCACGTACAGCGGCTCATTTACCGGCGGCTCGGCCGGGGCTTGCCACTGAACACCGCGGCATGTCGCGACAGCGCGACCACGGCTGCGAGCTCCGCGGCACCGGCAGCGCCCCGCGCCCGGCCTGCCCGGGGGTTTGGCCACGGGGGATGGGAAATGCCCGCTCGCCTCCTGCCGGGGCCCGGAGCAGCCGCTCGCAGGGCAGCGGCCCCGGTCCGTATCCGTGCCGCGGGCACAGCGGGGTCCC
>VZTA01029733.1:64070-94116 GCA_013398855.1 Mohoua ochrocephala
GACGTCACGGGCCAGCCGGGGCTCGGTGGCCGGTCTGTCCCCGGGCTGGGACTGGTGAGTGCCCAGCCTGCAACATTAACATCTGCAAGAAAACGTTAAAATCTACAAAAAGACCCGAGGTCCGCATGTTTTTCATGCACATGAGTTTGCCATTGCCCTTGAACAGCTTCAAATTCCCAATCCTGAACCTGCCAGGAGCCGGAGTCAAACATTGGGGTGTGCACATTCCCAGCATTTAAACCTCAGCCTGTTCAGAGGAGCACAGAGCTCCACAGGTTAAACCCGAGAGATGAAGCAATGCCTGTGTCCCCACCGGGGTCGGTGGCGTTTGGGTGTGCCTGTCCTGGACCCTCAGTGTCCAAAGAACCTTCTAGAACTTCATGTTTCCATCGGAGGCGATGGTGATGAACCCTGAGGTGCCACTGAGAACAGCCTGAACTGATCTGTGTGCTCTGCACGTAATGATTTACTAACGCAGAGTCAGTCTGGTGGGCAGCAGCGATGGGATCCTTGGTTCATGGAGTTTGCTGAAACCAAGGAATGAAAAGAGCATGAAGTGCAAACAGGACCTGAGGCCAAGTTACCGCTCTGACCACCTGGTCCCCATTGCTCCTGGGACCCCGAGGACCCCAAATCATAACTGAGATGCTGTGAAGTTACTCTTTGTAATGACACAGAACCTGAGATCCAGGCAGCAATGTGGATTTGCCACTGTAAATGTATTAAAGATGCTGGGCCTGTGAAACGGTGAGAAAACGAAGAGATTTCTCTAAAGAGTAATCTCACCAGATCATGCAAATGAATGAATGTGAGAATAAAATATCTGGAGAGGAGATGACTCAGAAGGGAGCTGGTAACCATTGCAGGTTATCAGGACACAGATGACTCTATTAACACATCTCCTTTGTTTGCTCAAGGTATCGATTCTACCACCGTGTGATCTTTGGAGGCCCACTTTGTTTATAGTGCCTCTCACCAGCCAAAAAAACCCCCTTTGGCCTTATCACAATGGCAGAGACTTCCACGTAGGTGTAAACATTGAGAAATGCATCTCTGACACCCGATAACATCAACACACCCCGGCTGCAGGGGCCTCTTTGCTGAGCCTTCCAGCTCAACGCAGCAGTGGGACACGTGCAAACATACAAGGATTCACAGGAAAAACTGGGCCAAATAATCTCATTTACATCCACAAAGGCGCAAAGGCCTTTGAGCACGGAGCAGGGGAAAGAAAGGAGAAATCTGCCTTCCTGCACAACAGTGGATGAGGCCACTGTGACACGGGAGGGAGAGGAAGAAGGTGGGATGTTCAGGTAGGAAAGGTATTGGTCAGATGTTTTAGGGACACGGAGATGTGGGGGAAGCTGATCCTGGCAGGATCTGCCAGGCCAGGGCTGTGTAAGCTGTCTGAAAAAGGATGGAAATAGCCATAGCAAGGGTGGCTGAGGAAAGAAGCAGCTGAGCCTTCTGAGCACAAAAGAGGAGGGAAAAATCAGTTTTAAGCAGCTGGAGCATGCAGGATCCTTCAGAACATCCCCCTGGTATCCTTCCCCTCGGTTTGTTTCATTCTGCTGCTGTTCCTCTGCCCTTTCCCTGCCCTCAGGCTGTGCACAGGGCAGGATCTCCCGCTCGGGACCAGGGCAGTGGGGTTTTCTGCCAGGCTGGGGCCGGGTGGGAGCAGGAGCAGCTGCCAGGAGCAGAGAGCTCCAGGGCCGTGTCTCGGGTGCCAGCCCAAGCAGGGGTGTGCGGGGGGCGTAGGCTCCAGGCAGCCACTCACCAAACAGCTGCCCAGAAAACCCTCCGGACAAGGGTTCCCCAGGGCTGCCCTGGCCTGGGAGAAGGGAAGGACGTGTCCAGGGCTGTGCTGCTGTTGGGCACAGTCCCCGAGCTGGGTCAGTGCTGCCAGGGCTTCATTCCCAGCTCTCTGTGCCAGCCAGGCTGAGGCAGGACATGCGAAGCTCAGCAGAGTTTCACCGTTTGTAACTTCAGCCTAATTTATGCTCTGGGACCTACGGCCCACGCGAAAGCAAAGGCGGGCAGCAGGAGAAAACAGCTGTGAGGAGCTGGGTGCAGTCTGCCCTGGGTGTGAGAGAGATTCAGCAGGCTGAAGGTGACATCTTTACACGCTCGACTCCTGCAGAACCATGGTTACTCACTTTGTGCCCTTTGGTACTGCCAGAGACACACAGAACCAGAGAATCCTGGAGTGCCAAGGGGTGGAAGGGACCTTAAAGATCATCTGATCCCAAACCCACTGAGAATGTTCAGGGACGAGTTGCAAGTTATTGAGAGGTTACACACCACCAGTAAAGTGGCCACAGGCTTTTTATGGGGAGCGCCGTTTTAAAGAACACCATTTAACAGGGAGGACTCCACGGTGGCACAAGGCCAGAGTGGCTGGAACCGGTATTTTGCCCAAAATTGTCCCTTTTCACCCGGTTTCTCCCGCAGCGCCCTCTGGTGGGAGCAGCCCCGGGGAGCTGCGTTGTCCCCTTCCAGCCGCCCCTGCGGAGGTGACAAAAGCGCTCCTCTGTCGCCAAAGCCCAGGGCAGGTGACCGGCAGCTTGTGGGTTAATGCCATCGGGCGATCACTCATCCCGTCTGCCAGGGCCAGCGGCGCGCTGGAAGCAGTGAGGGACACGACTCTTAATTGCCGGCTGAGCTCATTAAGGAGCCCGTGGCACGGCTTCCAGACGGGTGTCCGGGCAGCCCCAGCGCGCTCCGAGCCGCACCAGGCGCTTCTTGCCCGGGGACCGCTGTCACGGGGAGAACAGCAGCGGGTCACTGACCCCAGACACTCGTGCCGCCTGCTTTGCATCGGCCAGGAAACTCATTCCTGGGGCACGGCTCCAGCCTGGTTTGCGCGGCTGGGCCAGAGGACGCCGCACACACTCACTGGAGCAAGGCAGGAGCTGAATCCGCACATCGTTCCTCAGCCTGTGAGGTTGTCTGCAGCCCGGGCTGGAGGATGCCTGGCAGCCCTGCTTGCCTCTGCCTCTCATTCCCCAGCAGAGAGCACTGCAAGAGCAGCGTTAGGAGCAGAGGCACCTGAGAGCAGCGAGGGATTAGGCACAGAAGGTTTGATCTTGTGCAGTCCTCCAGCTTTGCCTATATATGCCTATCACCCACCCTGGACACTTTGAAGATGCTCTGTCTTGTGGCTCCCGTTCCCCGTCACCAAACGCATCTCCAAGGAGAGATCAGTTCTGAAAAGCTCAGACAATCAATGGCTTTTTCTGAAGCCCTGGCACACAAAGCCATTGGCACTGTTTGGGCACCTCACTCGTTTGAGCCAGACAGCAAAAGCACTCCCGGCTTCCTGGGCATCATCGCCTTGATTTTGCTTTTCCTGGGCCGGGTGGAACTGTTTGCTTGTACCTGCTTGCCCAGCCTCAGCAGCTGCACAGATGTGCAGTGGAGTGCCCCTCCTTCCCCATTGTCATTTTCTGGTGCTGATCTCAGACTGGGGTAAGGCACTGCCTGTCCGATCTCCCACGTGCTTCCCATGCCAGAGGGACATTGCCAGGGAATCCATCTCTTTCTCACTTCAGCCATCCACTGGGCTTGAGCTCCTGGGGTACAACACACCACAATGTGTCTGCTCCTCCATCCTGGGGTGCCCCTCACCTCTGAGAGCTGCGGGGTGGAGGTTGGGGTGCAGGAGATGTGGGTACAGGCAGGGAAATCAGAGGAGGGCAGATTGTGTGGTCATGCTGAGAACGTATCAAAGCACCAGCAGAGTGGGCCAGATCTGGGAAAACTCAGTGTTCCAGACACTGTTGGTACAGCCTGTTGAGCATTTCTAGGGAATTTCACGAGGATAAATGTGCACAGAGGCATCGCGGCCTCCACAGATCAGACACCGCAGGAGCCACATCAGGGGGAGTTCCTAAATTACTCCCATGCCAGTACAGCGTGAACCCAACCAGGAAAGGGTTGAGCTGGCTATTCCTGGGACTTGTTTTGTCTGGTGGCTTCCTACGAGCTGGAGCAAGGACTCACCAGCTTGTTCCACATCATTAGCAGCTGGCAGCTGCCCAACCATTACCAGCATAGTCTGGATCTCACCCAGCATCTCTGAGATGAAAGACATTGCAGCACCACTGCACTCACTGTTTTAGGTCCCAGTCCAGCTCCCACTCAAGGCAGTTACTCTTTTTCCACTGACTGCAGCTGGAGCTGGGTCTGACATTCCTGTAACAGATCTGTCTCAAGTCCTGAGCGAGGTGAAATATTGGTAAAATAGTCCAAAACAACAGATAGGGGCCTGCAACCCTGCTATTTTCTGGCATCAAATTAAAAACAGCAACACAGTCAAGCAAGAGCATGAGGAATTCTGTTTCCTTCCTGAAAACACTGAAGGTCTGAGCTCAGAGCAGCCAAAGCACCTGGTGAAAGGAACCTAGGAGCCTGCTGTAGGTGGGTGTCTGTGGGAGGCTGGCACTCTTTCCGAAGTGCATCCCTGCCAGGAGCACCACCAAAGAAATCTCTCTGGCGGTGATGAACATCCTGATAATAGCACTCATCCGCCCTCAGGATGGCCGGGGTCACCGCTCAGATTTTGGGAGCAACCTTGGGAGAAATGTATGTCCAAGAAAGTATCCAAAGTCGTAGTGAAGACTGTGTGGTAGAACACAGCGAAGAGACACATCACTGGGCTATTCTGCCAGCAAAATTTTGTTGAGACCAATTCGAGTGATCCGATGGACGTCCTAAAGGGTGTAAAGTAACTGCATACAGTTTGAATTCCTTCTCTCTTTCATTCTGCAGCGAGCGATTACTGACTCCTCCTGTTTTTCCATGTGGAAAGATGAGGCAGGAGGGCACAGCATGAGCAGGCAGGGGCGAGGGCAGGGCACACTGCCTGGCCCCAAGGTCAGCAGTCACACACACAACTCCCTCAGTCAGCTGCGCTCTGATGCTGCAGATGGAGGGCCTGGGCTGTTACCAGACTTGGCCTCTGCTCCTAAACATCTTGTCACTGCTAAGACAGGTTTAGTTCCACGCTCAGGGCCAGGGCACCAAGCAGCAGCTGTCAGCTCAGACGCTGCCATGCAGCCACTGCCGGGCTGACCCACCCCGGCAGCAGCAGTCCGGCAGCACAGGAACAAGGTGGGCATTCAGGGGAAAGGGAAACCGGGTAAAATTATAGCTGGCAAAAGACCTTTTTTTCCACACTAACATGGAGCTGGATTCGTGAGCTTGTGGAAAGAAGATGCCACTAAGGCCAGGAGTGTTTTCCCTAGAACAGGAGGTGTGATCAGCGGGAAGGAGGGACTGAGAGCCCGGAGAGCCCTCGGGAAGCTGTTCAGAGCCTGCCCACGGGCAGCCTGGCTCAGTGCTGACTCAGACAGGCACCACCGACTGTGGGACAGCCAGCTCTGCTTCTGCCGCACACATCAGGAAATCCAGTGACTTCACACTCCGGGCAAGTGCTGAGACACCTCTAAAGGAGACGTGAAACTCCCAGGGGTCTGTGAGGAGCACCAGGAGCCCACGGGAGCCTTCCGAGAGCATTGTTGGAGTGCAGTGGGTGAGCAGAGCTCCTCCATCCTTGGCTTACCAGTGCAAACACAGTCTGAAGAGCCAAATGGAGGGTAAACAGTCAAACAGAGGGGATTTAGCCAAATATAGGCAGAAAGAATCCTGATTTTTGGAGGATTAAAAGGGGATCAACGGAACAGAGTAGCAGCATCCCCCCCATGTGAACCAACTTCCCTCCACCCCCATAGCAAGCTTCTCTGCAGGCAAGACTAGGATTAATGGGAAACATATGGGAGGAGAGTCTGTGATCCAGGGCTCCAGGACGAGCAGCTGAAGCACAAAGGAGCACCTGGACCCCATTCAGCAGTGAGCTCAGGGATCAAACATCTCGTGAATGGGGAGTGGGCTGGGTGGGGAACTTAAAGGGTACAGGGTCCAGTTTGGTGCTTCCCACCCTGCCAGGGCACCCTGCCAGTCTGGGAGGAGCATTCCAGTCCCAGCACAACAAAGGGTGAGAGTCACTGGCCATACCCTGCATCTTCCACACAACTTCTCCTTCCCGCCCTCCCAGGTTAAATTGTCAGAACTGGGCTCGTGGTGGAGTCACCAGGGACACTGGTGAAGCCAGTGGGGACACTGGTCCCTGCTGGGGGCTGAAGACAGTGCTGTAATGCAAGTGAACAGTGCGTTGTTATGTAGCAGAATGAGAGTTGCTTCCCATTTCAACCCCGGTATCACGGTGACAGCTGCATCACCTACGTGCTCTTGTCATCCCCCAGCTGTAATTACAGCAGAAACACGGTGGGAACATTCTCAGTGTGGCAGCGTTCTGAGTGTCTGTTTTCCGTGTTCCCGGTTCTCTGCAGTTTAACTAACAAAATATCTGCAAGGATGAAATATCCTCCGTCTCAACAACACCTCTCACCTCCCTGGGTGTGCAGATGGTCACTAGATGCAGTCTTTCCCTTAAAAATAGGGATTGGTTATTTTTAAAGAGGAATTAGGTAACTGAAGCGAGGATGGAACGGGCAGAGGAGAGGAGCTCAGTCACCGAAGGCTCCGCTGTTTTATTAGCTAACATCAGCATAAAGTGCTCAGTGAAATGGCTGCCCATCCCATCAGTTTTATTACCTTCCACATGTGCTTTTTTATTATCATTAGCTTAGCTTTAAACCATCCTTTCCAACCTTTCCTGCGTCTTGATCTTTGCTGTCCTCACACCAGAATTAAGTAACGAGGTTGTAACCGAGCGTTTTCCGTGCCTTGCTGTACGAGGTCCATTGGGTCATTCCAGGACTACTTCCTTTACCTCATCCCCGACACCCTGGTTCTGCCATGAAGTCTGTGCACACTCCCTGAAATCACCAAGGCTCTCACTACAACTTTAAAGCTCTGCCTGACCTTCAGATTTCTCTCAGTAAATCTTCTGTCCAGCATGGCCTTAAAACAATCTGCTCTAACGGCCCAAGATGAGGATTAGGTTTTATAGAAACAAAAGCAATAATTGCTACAATTTGAACATATTTTCCCCTGGATTTGTTTTTTATTCAGTGAATGAGGATTTTCATTTGAATGTGTTCAGTAACATCACAAATGGACACAGGAGCAATGAGCCAACAAGGCTCTTGCAATACAGCAATAAACTCCTCAAGGACTGTGTGTCCTATTGTTACAGCTTTATGGGCACTGCTTTTTTTCTATCAACTTGACACTGTCAGTCACCAGATCCTTCCAGAAATCTCCTCAGCCAGCTCCCCCAAGAACTCCAGAATAAGCTGCAATACCCTGAAACATCTCAGGATTTCTTTTGGGACCGAATCTGAACACAAGGATCTTTCAAAGCTCAGTCCTCTCCCTTTTTCCTGATGCTGAAGAGCTGCCTCGGTGCCATTGCTGCAAGAGCTTCCCCAGCCACATCCAGGGCCCTGAGTGCTCCCACCCAGGGTTGCTGGAGCTGTGTGAGTGGCACACAGATGCTGACAGATGCTGACTGGCTCCACGCTGAGGTCACTCACCAGAGGAGAATGCTGCGCTGTAGGCACGGGGACAAGGTGTGAGTAGGAAGCCTGTAGGGAAGGGGGAACCTCTCCCACCAAGAATATGTGCTTTGTACCCTCCACTTCTCTGCCTTTCAGCCAGCCAGTGAAATGAAAACCATGTGAGGGGTGGAGCAGGAGGGCAGGGATTTATGGGTTGTTTTATAGGAGATGATATAAAACACTTTTATGTCAAGTTCTCTGTTGTGTTAATTTCCTTTCTCCTTCTCTTGCTCTTTCCTTAACCACATGCAGGAGAGGGGGAGCAGGAGAGATCCAGGCTCTCTGCAGCAGGCACAGAATAAATCTACCTATGGAATGCCTGTGGTCAGTGCCCAGCCCACCCTTCCTGTTACCATGCCATTTATCGTGGCTTAAGGAAAATCACACCTGGAGTCAGGGGATGTCTTTGTGCTGTGGGCACGCCAGTCCTGTTGGTTCACCACCTCTTCCAGCAGCTGTGCTGAAATGTGCCCTGGATGCCACCTTTTAATCTGGTCCTCAGGATTCCACTGCAGTTTTAATCCCATTGTGAGACCTACCTGGCTCGCAGTCTAAGGGCATAAGGCAGGTAAAAGAAGGAGAATTATTTCTGTTTTATGGATTTCTAGACGGCTGTGGGAGCTGGTGACAGCTGAGTGCAGGGGATGCCAGCGTGTGACCTCAGGGGACGTTGGCCACTGAGAGAAACAGGTGACTCCACAGCAAATGCCATTATTTGATGTGGTTCACACTATGCCATCTCTGACTGGAACAATGAGGAAAGGCGAAGGATGAGAAAGGGTTAAGAGGGAAGGGGAAGCAGCACAAGCAGATTTTAAAAAATAAATTACTCCATTCAAGGCAAACGGCAGCCTGTTGATATATCTCACCCAAAGGGGACTGAAGGAGTGACCTCATGCTGCTTGTCAAACACAATCCCATCCCTCCCATAACTACCTAATGCTGCAGCTCCATCTGTCTGGGAGCGAGTCCCACCACAGCAGGGCCAGCTTTGCCTCAGAGGCAGAGCAGTGCCTGTCATTCCTAAGGACTGTGTGTCACACAGCCTGCCCTGGTCAAGTCATTTTCCAGTAAATCTGGGAGCAGCAAACAGACACCGTGCCCTGCACTGTCATGTGGACATGGTGCAGAGTGGTTGAGCGCTTCCCTGCAAGTTTAGGTCATGCTTTACACACTACAAAACCCTTTAATTCATCTCAGTATCGCTGCTGAGCCTGAAGACCTGGTCATGGGCCTGGGTCACACATGTACCCAGTGCCAGGACCAGCCCCACACTGCCTGAGCTGCGACCTGCCCGAGGGCTGTCTCTTTCTTTTGCTGTTAGTTTCAAGGATAAACCCAAAAGTAAGCTGTCACTGACTAAATTCTAGCAGTTTCTTTGGTGCCAGAGACCCAGAGTGGTGCTCAGAGACTCTGAGGGGTGTGCCAAGAGGCTGCACCGCCTCGAGGATCCTTGGGAAACAGCCCGTGCGTAAACCTTCCCCCTTGGACGCGTTCCATAGAGCCATCCAGAGCCCCATTAAAGCCAAAGACAACACGGAGAGGTGGCAGGCAGTAGCAGGTGACTGGATGTGATGGTGCAGGAGGCCACCTGAAAGGACCAGGACACCACCGTGCCCCAGCCTGGGCACAGCCTGCCGAGAGCCCCGAGCAGAGGCTGAGCTGCAGCCAACTTGGCTTGCACAAGCAGCTTTTCACTGAGGATTTTATGGGGCTCCCTGGGACCACGGGCAGTGGCAGCCCCCCTTCCCCCCTGCCTCATCACCCTGATGTTAAGCTATTTTACAATTATTATCTGAAGTCAGTGTTTAGCTGTTGCCCAGGTAACAGCTCAAACACGCCTCACCTCGTGGCCTCCCTGCAGCTTCCCATGGCTGGGAGAGCTGGGGAGCAGAGCTGGTGCCAGGCGCTGAGGAAATGAGCTTTGCAGCCTCCCCAGGACATCCCAGAGCATTGGAGAGCTCGGGGGAGAAACACCCCCAGCCAGATTCCTGGGCAGGCACCTCATTCGGCACAGGGTGCCTGACACAAACCCCATGGTGTCCCCCACACCCCTCGCTTCTCCGAAAGGCAAAGGCACCACCCCGCTCCCTCAGGCACCTCTGCCCTGCCTGCAAAGGCAGGCCCTGGATGGATGCTCTGGGGAAGGACGTGCTCCCTCGGGCACCTCTGCCCTGCCTGCAAAGGCAGGCCCTGGATGGGTGCTCTGGGGAAGGACGTGCTCCCTCGGGCACCTCTGCCCTGCCTGCAAAGGCAGGCCCTGGATGGATGCTCTGGGGAAGGACGTGCTCTGACACACGCTGGGAGTGCCCACAGCCACCTGCAGCCCCGCAGGACATGGCCTGGGCTGAGGGATGAGAACTCGGCACACAGAGCCCCTGCAGGGGCCAGAGGAGCTGCAGTGAAGGCTGTGGCAGGCACCCAGCAATCCTGATTCAGGGAACTCACCGGAGTCAAAGGAATATTGTCTGGGTAAGGAGGACACTGTCAGGGCTGGTGTCCCTCCTGCTGCCTTCATGTCAAATGTGCTCGTCTCTCAAGCTGAAACACAGTTCTAGCAGTGTTGCTACTTGGTATGTCACGGCCACAGATTTACCTTTCCAAGGCCTGTAAACTGCATCCAGGAGATCACCAGGGACTCCTCGGGGGCTGACTGGCAGCTCTGTGCTCCCTGCAGCTTGGAGCCCTGCCTGCCTGCACGCCACAACCACATCGAGATGTTCCACATTCACAGGCGAGCCACAAAAATTCTGTCCCGATGCCCTGTTCCTTCAGGGAATGCTGTGGCCCTTGTCGGGGAGGAGCAACGCTGTAAAGCTCCAAGGCAGCATAAGAGGCAGGGAGGCTTCAGCATGGTACTGGCTGAGGTCATGGTCTAGTGAGGGTTCACCAGTGTTGACACAAAAAGTGTTTATAGCCGGTGCTCTGATGTGAGATGTGATCCTCTGTTCTGTCATTTGTCCATCATGGAACAGCCCCATAACATGTCAGGAGTGCTCTCAGCCTCCAAGCAAAACCCAGGAGTGGGAAGGAGTTCACAGAGTCCCCCTTACAGACAAGCTGGCCCAGAGTGTTCACTGCCCTTAGTCCAAACACAAATTCTCACCCTCATGGTGCACGGGGAAATGCATCAGCTCTGCTCATCACTCTGTGTGCGCCTGCAGAGGTTCCTGCTGCAGCTGTACCGGCGTGGCTTTGACAGGCAGCTGATGCTTGTTTGTCCTTCCTTCCCAGCCCAGCCTTGCAGCCATCCAGCACCCCGCTGGTATCTCAGTCCCAGTCTGAGCCTGAGCCTGAGCCCAGCCTGGACTGGGATCTGTCGGGGCCGGGGAAGGTGAGTCTGTGATGTTTCGGACCCCGTGCACTCAATGGTGCATTGAAGCCCATCAGGAAGGGATAAGGTCAGGTATTTCCTCTGGGCTGGGTGCCCAGCAGCTCTGGAGCACGGGAGGAAGAGATTTTCCAAGGCCCCTTCAGAAAGCGGGGCCGGTGCTGCTCTGGCATGGCAGAAGCAGAGAAGTCTCTTGCCAAGCCCCCTCTGGACCCCTGATCAAACACTTTGGGGCACCTCCTTTGTGCTGAGAGATGAAACCACTCCTCTCATGAATCTGGGTGCCCAACGCCAAGTTTAGATACAGTCTAGACGCGGCAGGGTATTTATAACCTTGGCACACGACGTGGCAGCCAGTGGGGTATAAACAACATTCAAAAACCATGAGGCCCACAGTTATTTATACACCAAAGTGCTGAATGCAGGTACCACAGCCCCCAGGGCAGGAGCCACAGCTCGCTGGGCACAGGGAGAAGCTGCACTACCAGTGGGAGTAGGGGTTTTGAGAATGGGAGGACACAAGAGCAGGTAAGATCTAATCCAGTCCCTGAGCTCCACTGACCACGTCTCACCGGGAATTTTCAGTATGCAAGAAAAACTTTGATTTTACCTGTTGCCACGAGAGATGGAAATGAGCGAGGAGCAGCTTAATGGCTCAGCCCTTGCCTGAGATGTAGGCAAATCTCCATTCTGTCACAGCAGCAAAAACATCCATATTCAGCAGGTAAAATTCACAATGAAACTCCTGACAGCCCGACACGACTGAGCGGCAGCAGCTCTCTCACAAGCGTAAGGACTGACTAATTCATGACACGTCAGGATCTCTGCTGCCTCCTGAATGCAAGAGAACACGAGTGCAGTGAGCCTGCAGCTGCCCAGGTGTGAGGGAGTGAGGCATTACCAGACAGACAATCTCTGCATCTCGCAGTTAATTCAATTTTATGCAACATAGGTGCAGTCCACTGTTAAGCAAGGTTTGGGTGACATTGTCCCGAGCTGACAATGCAGATAAAGATCTAAAGATAAAGTTGAGAAAACAGAAGAATTGCAGGATGATTCGTTCCAGAATATTGGCCTGTTTATGGGTGAAACTGATCTCCTTGATCTCTTGGACTGAAATGGGATGGAAGCACATTTTTTTGCCTGGGAGCTGGAGCTTTCAGCCAGCTCTCGTGGAAACTGCGTCCATAGAGCAGGCTCACAAGGTGATTTTATTTCCATCTTGGCCTTGATACAGGAATCAGGTAAGGGCTTTGGGTGCTTATACTGTTCACCAGACAGGTGTTATCAGCGTGGTTGTGTCTGGTGGCTGTTAATGTCCCAAGCCTCTGAAACAAGGACACCCCGTGAGACAGCCTGGCGGGGACAGCCAGGCAGAGGGATGGGATCAAGTCACTGATAACAGGGTGAAGGAAGTTTCCATGTCAAATCTTCCTGCAGCCCTTCAGGGAAAGGAGTGTCACATCGAGAGCTGGACACGACTGCTCTTCCCTCTCCTCTCTTGTCTTGCTACACAGGGTTTTAGGTTACTGCCTCTGGGAGGGGAGAACCGGTTCTGCAGGTCACGGTGGGGGAGCAGCAGGGGAAGAGTGAGGTTGGACTCGTGTGGCAATAAATACCCATCTGTGTCCTTTGTGTGACTTACATGTCATGAAACACCTCAACCTTCCACCCGGAAAGAAATTTTTACAGACATAATTGGCTTTAATAATAGCTTGCAGAAACACGGTACTTTCTCCTGGGAATCCCACGCACTGGGCAAACATCTGACCTACAAACCTCAGCCCTGAACACAGAGGTGTCACTGTCACTCAGAGATGGATTATCCCAGCAGAAAGTTACTGCCCAAATATTAGCTCATCCTGGAAGTCAGAGAAAGGTCAGGGAGTTGAGTCCTCCAGTGCAGACACTAGGGAAGTGTCCCTTGTCCCTAGCAGGTCTTTAGGAGGTGTGGATGCCAGGGCTCTCTGCTGTCAGGTATCAGTGAATCCAGTCCCTGGAGGGACAGGGACAGACAGCACAGTCCAGAGACTTACACATCTTGGAACCCTTCTGGTGGAGGCCTCTCTGCCAGCAATCAGGCTGTGATTTGTCAGCCTCTCCCTGTGCCCATGCCCATCTGAGCTGGAAGAAGTTGTCTCAGCCCAGGCACTTGAACTGGATTTAGGGAGAGAAAGAAGTGCACGGCACAGCGAGCCAAGCTGAGGAATCCTGCACAGTGTGTGGGTAGCACAAGGGTCCTTTCTCTGATTCTGAGTCTGTGTGTTCTGCTGGACCACGGCCTTCCTCACAGAGAAGAGGTTTCTTGACAATTTACTCACTTCTGCTGCAGAAACCCTCGCTCCTGACTCGATTTCTCCCCCTGCTTGGTGTGCAGACGCTGCCCCTGGCCTCGTGATAAGGGGATCATTGTTGGGCAGCTATAAATAGCTATCAGACACGGGCCACTAGGTCTGCCTTACTCACAGCAAATGTGTCAGCCAAAGTTCTTCCACCAGGAAACTGCATTTCCCACCCTTTGTCTGTCTCACACTCTCCTCCCTTCCTAGAGGTACCCGAGGTATTAACTCCTCTATCTCCAAACTGTTTTCCTCTCCAGCTCCCGCTCCCTTCTCCAGCATGGCGAGCAGACAGTGACATACACTGTCTCAGACACTCCCTTCAGCGAGGACATCGTTCACTGGGATCCTCTCCTGTCCTGGCACCACGGCTTGGAGAGTGGATTCTGACAGAGCAGGGACGTGCCTGGCCAGCGCTGCCCTTGTGACAATAATTAGCGTAATTTAAGCAATAAAGAAGCGACAGCCAGGTCACAGCAGTGAGTCAGAGCAGACAGAAGTGAATAAGGAATGGAAAGTCACAGCACTGAGTTGCTCAGGACAAACTGCCCAAGTCTGGGGAGAAGACCTACCAGAGGCAGCAGTGAATCCACTGAGGACAGGGCAGTGCTGCGTCTGTGTCCAGTGGCCCCTTGTCACAGTCCATGGGAATCTCAGCTTGGGGCACAAAATTGAGGTTAGGCCATTTTTGGGTAGCAGTGAAAAGGCTGGGAGGGTAACAGTGCTGGTCCCAAAGAGACAGCTGAGATTACAGAGAAATTAATGTTAGACAATTATCTTTTATAGAGAGCCAGGGGCAGGTGAAAGGGAGGGCAGGGTTGTTTTTCCCTGAAGCATCTATACTAGCTGTTCTCAGAAGTTACTGAGCAGAAGACTCAGTTACACAAGTTCCTAATATAGCAGGTTATATGATCATGGGCTATGTTTTTAAAAATTTTGAGTCATCCATTTGTCCACTTCTAATGGTAAAGGTCTTTACTCTGTGGAAACTCTTCCTACTAGAGATTGAACTGACTCAAGGGAACATTTATTTTGGGAAACTGTCCTTTAAAAAGAAAACAGGGTGAAAAAAAAATCAGCTCTGAGCACTATTCACGTTTATTCACGTCTCGAGTGAACTGCTTCCTGTGCAGACAGAGTAACGCAGAAACCAGGCAACACCCAAACCCAGAAGCACCGTGTCCTGGTGAAGAGAGCTCTGGACTGGAATTCAAGAGGCTGTGGCTCAGTTCCCAACTCTACCCTGGCCTTGTGCTGCCATTCAATGAGTCAATTCATTGCTCTGTGCCTCAGTTTCCCTGCTCTGTATAACAGGCAGTGGTACACACATCCTTAGGGGTCTGCTCCTGAACACTGCTAGGAAAGTGTTAAATATCATTTCTAGAGGGCTTGCCTAATTCAGCCTCAGCAGTCCCTGTTCCCTGTGTTTACTGCACTTCATTCCCTCTAAAGGGTCCTGTACTTCAAACATTTTTCCTTAGAATAAAAGAGGGGGAAAAAAAGTATACAAATAAGTAAACAAACCACAGCTCCATCAGCCAGGAAGAAAAAACCAAAAAAACGCAGACAAAGAGACTTATTTGGCTAGGTGACATCCTGCCCAGCAAATTCCTAATTGCCCGAGATGTATCCTGTGAATGGAACTGCTTTGTGTCCTCGAGTGAGGGTGTGTTCAGTTTGGGGAGCAGGGGGAGATGGAAACCACACAGAAATGAACTCCTGTAGCTGGGGACAAGGACAAGGATGACCCCAACAAGGTCACATCGGAAGGCAGCCCCCCCTTTTTCCACCACGTCCCCCCGAAGGCGCAGCAGGGGTGGGGCTGCCCGGGTGTCTGTGTCCTCCGGCACCCCGAGGTGTGTGGTTTCAAATCCTGTCTGCCCTGAGTCCTCCGGAGCGGCACCGAGAGACAGAGAGAGAGGGAGGGGAAGAAAGAGAACGGCCTAACCCCAAATCTCTTTAAAGGAAGTCAAGGGCCAGATGTTCCTTGCTTCCTCCCCGCTGCTGCCGCAGTTGCCGTGGCCTGTGGTTGTGGTTAGTCTGTCTGGAGCTCAGATGTGAGAGACTGAAACTTCGCTGGAAACTCCCCCCAGCTCGGTGGCTGCTCATCCTCAGCAGCACCTGACAGCAGAGCCTGCAGAGCCCCAGGGCTGTCTCAAAGCCAGAGGCTGTGTTTCTGCTGGGCTCGTGGGGCTGACGTTCAGAAAAGGTGTTCTCCCCTCAAAATATGAGATAGGTAAGCACGACATCAGTGAAAGAAAAAGTGTGCTTTGGGCTGGCTTTAAAAGAAATATGTCAAAAAACATTGCTCCCCTCAGCCCTTCATTCTGAGGCACTGGGAGGACTTAAAGACACTTACAGAACAGAAAGAAAGGTGCCTTTTGGGCTCTGCCTTTATAGGTGGCCAATAGCTTTGACACAGGAGTGGTATTCCCCTTTCCACTCAAATGAAATATTTTTGGCAGAAGAGAAAATGAAATCATTCCCCACACCGTGCCCAGCTATCTCTTTTCTGTCTTGTTTTACTACACACAAACACTCTCACTCCCTTTTGTGATGCAGGTGAACGGAAGAGCCACGTTTCAGTGATGGAAAACACAAATGCACGTGCTTTGTTGTGGCGTGGAGCAATGAGAAGGGATTTCTTTAAAAGCTGGGAAGCTTCCTATTGGCATGGTATCCTGTGCTAGGGAATGCTCCAGAAACTAGGAGGGTGTCTAGAGTCAGGCCTGAAATGTGTATATTTAGTAAATACCATTATATTAGATCGTGTTTCTTCACATTGCTCCTCTGTAACTGGCTGCATATGCACAAAACAAAAAAATAAACCAATTGTGTCTACTACAGACAAGAAATTGTAAGCAGGCAGAGCAGAGAGCGAAGCAGACCAGCTGCATGGCATATTTTGGCCACTGCTGAGTAAGTGGAGTGTGTAAGATGGGCCAGCATGTACACACATGGCTAACAACTGCTCACAGGTCTCCCGAGATCAGAGCACAGCAATAATCCAGAACAGCTTGGAGAGGCTGGGCAAGCCTGCAGTAAAGCGGAACTGGGAGCAGGACATAAACAATTTATCTAAAATATTGACAAGCTTAATAAACCATATTAGTTCTTTCCCTGTAGGTAGAAAACTCTTTTTTTTTTTTCCTGTTTGAGATGCGGAGAGGGCAGCAGTGACAGTCTCAGTGAAAACATGTGCAATGCCCAGGGGTGAGAAGGGCTGATCCCTCTTCCTCTGTCTGTCATTTAAGGGTGGTGACCCCGGTTTGTTCCAGCTCCCCCCAGGGCAGTGCAGGGCTGGGGGCACAGCTGGGGCAGGAGCAGGGACCACTGCCCCCCCGGCCCCTCCGGCTGGCAGCTCCTCCAGGGCACACACAGCCCCTCGGGGGCTGCAGGAGGATGTCACCCTGCTCATGTCAGGGGGCAGAGCCAGGGGGCTGCACGGGGAGGATGAGTGTAAAGTGGGGACGAGGCACAAGGAGGGACAAAACCGAGAGGGAAGAGCAGCAGGAAGAGGGAACGCAGCCGTTAGGATTAATTACTCCAGAAACGCTGAGATGAACCAGAATGAGGGACTGGATCAGTTCCATCTGTGATAGCAGCCCATGGATGCCAGCAGACAGTCATGCTCTGTGGCTGGATTTGTTCCCTTCAGGAATCCCCTCATCTGCTAAAGCACAGGCATCCCCTGGCCTGGGGCAGTGGGACCCTCGTGTGCCCTCCTGCCTGGTGCTCGTGGCCAGGTCACTCCTGAGCTACAGTGAGTGCTCCAGGCCAGGGCAAGATTTGCTCACACAGCTCACCTCGTGCCCTCTCTCAGACCTGGGGGTGTAAAACCTTACCGATGTCACCCACCATACTGACTTTTGCCACTTTAAATCAGACCAGTGGGTAACAAATAACAGGACTCCCAAGACAACACCCCTCCACTGAGGCTCCTGCACATTCAGCTTCCTTCCAGCAACCCTGACACCCACCTCTTGCTGGGGCCATGTGTTATACCTCATACCAGTTTGTCTATGTGACCTTAAGGAAGTGATTTGTTAATTAAACATGACATTTTCAACCTACGAAGTCTACTTAACGAGCATGAACTATTCTGCTTTCAAGTGGTTTTGGCTGCAATTCACAATAATTAGGGAGATTTTCCATGCTTGTCCTTCTCTTTCTAAGCAAAGCTGATTTTTCTGCCTCTGATGATTAGCTTGGGTGGCATTTGGCCACCAGCTCTGTGCAGGACTCATCTGTACATCCAGAGATCTTAACCTGGCAGAAAGGAGCAAAGGCAGGGATTTGAACTCTGCTGATTGTCCCCACCATTCAGCTCACATCCCTGGTGATTTATTCACACCAAAAAGGAGCCAGTTATACTTCTGTAATCCCCAGGAAGGAACCAACAGCTTTATACCAGAGCGAACGAGAGCAGAACTGCATTCACAGCCTCCCTAGATAGTGCCTTGGGTCATATTCCTCTCACGTTGAATCACGAACCAGCACAGTCACAAGCAAACCAGGGCACATTCTTTGGGGTCTGTGTCTTCTGCAAACATCCTACTCTGGCTGACTTGTCTCACACAAAGCAAATTGGCCGTACAGGGAAAATAATCATCACAGACATTTCCTCTGTCAGTGGAAAATGAATCCTGGCCGATTCCATGCCACTGGAAGGCTGAGTGAGACCATCATGACCCAAGGGCCTCTAAAACCCATGCAAACACTCACAGTTCTTTCAGTTTTCCTTGGACCGAACTCCAGGTGAGCTGAAAACATTGCACAGGTGGCATTTCCAAAACCAGGGGGAGCAATTCCATGCTGCCCTTGCCCTGAATGGCTCTGCCAGCACGAGTGCTAAATGTGTGACTGTCAGTGTTTAGTTCTGCTGCACGGGCCTCACGAGCAGAAAATAAGAGAGAAAAGGCAATACAAGGAAAGCAATGTGCAACATGAATGTAACAGAGCTGTCGTGATGCTCTGATGTAGACCTAAAGTTGTCTCTCTCCGGGAGCAGCAGTTAAACCCTTTTTTTTAAAAAAAATAAAGAGTCACGTAATGCAATGAATAGGTCTTTCCAGGACTGACTGGGAGCGGGATGACACTGGGAAGATGGGAGGGTGTTATTTCTGTAATCACAGCTTGCAAAGCCACCAGACTGACAGGAAGAACTGCAGTCAGAATGGGAAGGAGCAGGGAGAGGCAAGACCAGAATCAACCTGGGGAGGTCAAAGCAGCAAGAAGTCAGCCCGGGCCAGGGTGGAATTGAGACACCGTGTGTGCCCAGGCCGACCTCTGAGCCTGCCCACACCTCAGTCCTGCCCAGCTGTGAAATGGAGATGACAGGGGCATTGTGAGCCCCAGCTCATTAACGTCTGCCAAGCTCCCAAATCCGCTGACGGAAGTTGCTGCGCAGCAGGAGCACAGAGTTGTTGTTTTTTTGGGTTGGGGATTTTTTTTTTCTTGAAAACACTAAAGAGATGAGCAATTGAAAGAGTAACCAACATAGTTCACTGCCTCTTTAGAAACGCCTGGTGAAATCCCAGCCAGCAAGGGAAAAGGGCTTGTGAGGGAGATGAGAAGTGTGGCTGAGTCCAAGTCCAGCGAGAGAGTTCTGGCACAAGGGTGGTAAAAGCATCCATCCCTCTCACATCGCCTGTGAGGAGGGGAAAGAAAAATTTGAAAAAAAAAAGGGAAAAGAGAGAAAAAAAAAAAAAAGGGAAAGAGGGGAGAAAAGAGAGAAAGAAAGAGGGAGGGAACAGCAACCCAACGTGGTTGGAATAACTCAGCTCACTGTAGCCTGTCCAACAACAGCCCTGGCGGATCATAAAACAGCCTCTCACATCCATGTGGTTTTTGCTGCTAGGAGACAAGGTACAAAACACACAACCTCACGCCGGGCTCTATAAAACCTTATATTCCCCCTCAGACCCAGAGTTCATCTGAAGAATTTGCATCACCTAATTAGAACCAAGTTTTAAAATAATAAAAAATAGTAAAGTAGAAAAAAATGAAAAGCCCCTTTCCTTTCTTTACCCCCTTTTTGTGATTTTAGTTACAATAAAACTCGAAAAGTACCTTTCTGACTCTTTTCCAGGCAGAATTTCCACACGGAGGCTTTGCTGGCAGGTCTCAGCTGCTGAGCACATTTGAAGGCTAAATAACTTCCTCTCCACGGTGCCCAGTCAGGTGTACCCCGTTCTCCTGCTCACAGGCAGCACCTGAGAAGCACAGGGAGCCCTCAGCTGCTGTTGGCACTTGCAGGGTTGTTTTTCTGCACAGAGAGTGGGAAGCCAATCTTTGCTGTTACAGACACCAGGATAATGTTTCTCTTTTATTTTCATTCTTTTTATATCTTTATTATTCTTTTCCAGTTGTGCACCAGGGTGAGGCGTGCAGTGGCGCAGGTGCTTCACCTGGCGTTGTCTCTTTGTAACCCTCCCAGCTTACCTAAGGGCCTTTAACCACAAAGATCTCCCCTGGTGTGGGGATGCACAGTCCCTGCTGCTCCAAATTCCCTGTGCAGCTTTATCTGTACATCCTCCTGCCCACCCTGTCTGGGGCCTCCCGTGACTGCAGCCCATCAGGGGTATGAAATGTCCCAGCAGTTCTGGGACTGGCTGAGAACACCGAGGGTTGGCCAGCACGTGCTGAGTGTGCAGCCTGGTTGGTGGCTGCCCTCTGTCCCCTCGTGCCACCCCCGATGGCAGAGAGGCCGTGGGCAGTGCCGGTCAGCCGGGCAGTGTGAGCCCAGGGAGGAGCTCTTGGGAGGAGCTGGATGATTCACGTGGCCTCTGTCCAGGCATTACAACCAGCACAGACCATGGGCAAGTCTTGCCTGCCCTCACACAGGGCCACAGAACCATTTATGTTGGAAAAGACCTCTGAGAGCATCGAGTCAAACCATTCCCCCAGCGCCACCAAGTCCACTGCTAACCCATGTCCCCGAGTGCCACATCCACGTGGCTTTTAAATCCCTCCAGGGATGGTGACTGCATCGCTTCCCTGGGCAGCTGTGCCAGGGCTCGAAAGCCCTTTTGGTGAAGATATCTTTCCTAATATACAACCTAAACATCACCTGGTGCAACTTGAGGCCGGTTGCCCTTGCCCTGTCCCTCGTTCCCTGGGAGCAGAGCCCGACCGTCACCCGAGGCCTGTCCTTGGCTTGCTTCCCCATCTACGCACACTTCACTGCCCTGGCTGAGGTCTCACAGAGGGGCTCTGAGGAGGGGACGTGCTGTAACCGTGGCTTTGGGCTGCATTTCGATTGCAGAGGCTGTGAGCAATGTTCATTCCCAGTGGGTGTATCACGGCCTGGCTTCCGGAGAAAGCAGCTCCGGGTCCCTGGCAGGGAGGGATCCGCCGCGGCCTGGACGCTCCGGAGGATGCAGCTGTATCCTCCCCGCCAGGGCTGCACTTGCCTCTTCCTTCGTCAGACCTCAGGCAAGGGCTGCACCTCCTCTCCTTGCAGCCCAAGTGACAACTGACCTCCTCACCTCCTCGTGTGCCCACCCTGCACGGTGCCCAGGTGGTGGCAGGAGGGAATTAAACACATCCACCCTGACGCGGCCTCACAGCGCCTGCCAAAAGCCTCGGGCTGTGTGCGAGGGGAGGCAGCTGGTCCAGGAGAGGGGTTGCTATAACCCGACCTCTGCAGCCAAAGTCCACCCTCACGGTCCTTCAAAGCCCGCAGAGACAGCAGCGAGGAGCTGGACGGAGGCGCTGGTGCCAAGGAGACCTGGTGGACACCGAGTGCGTCACGGCACCGAGAGGAAAATGTTATCTCAGGGAGGGAGAGCAGAAAGAAAACAAGAATCCCGAGGATCCCATGCTCAGAGGATGAGAGGGGAAAGAGGTCAGTTCCTGACAAGCAGCTCAAAACAAACCCATTGTTCTGAGTGAGACTCTGTTGTCCCCCTTTCACCAGGTGTTACCTGGAAAATCCATCTGCCCGTTCCCCCTCCCCTCACCATTCCTCTGCCCTGGCAAAACGGGGACATCCGTGAGACAGCTGTAATGGCACCAGCTTCCTGGCTGGTCTCCCTCACCTTCCCAGAGGAAAAGCAGCAGCTCTGAGCTGGTGTCTGGAGGAGGAAACAGGCCCTGGACCGAACCAGAGAATGCAGTGGGAGAAGCAGGCAGCCCTGGGACAGACACCCTTTTTGGCAGAAGCACCACATCCCATGGTAGGACACTTGGATTTCGTGGCTTGTGTGTTTTTTTCCTGGCCTATATATATCTGCTCTGTGGGTTCACCAGCCAGAGCTGCCCTGTGCTAACACACACCAGGATTAGAAACCATCCCAGCCCAGACACATGCTGCTTTCTGACCTCCATACTTTTCCCACTACCTGCTGTCACCTTCTGGAAAGGCTTAAAAGGGACACACATTTTTCTAGAAGAATGAAAAAAACACCTACCGGGCCCTTGTATGTCAGAAAAAAAGTCCAAATCTTCTCCTTGGCTCAACTCCAGTGAAAAAAGTCTCTTCTGGGTTATCTCACACTTATTCCAGGGCTTATCTGTAAGACATTTCAGTTCAGAGCGAAGCTCTAGTCCCGGATTTTGCAACCTAATAAAGACTGTAGCCTAGCAGAACTAAACTAAAACAGTTCTCTGTCATGCCCACAGTGCCCTGGCATCCCAGCACCACTGCCCTGCGTGGTGCCCGAGCAGGCTCCACAGGTGCACGTGGAGCACATAAGCCTTTTGCAGAGAATGGTTATTTAAAAAATTCCTCGAGACCTTAACACCAAAGAAAGGAGCCTGCAGAGCCCAGTGGTGCACAGAAAATGAAAACATTACGCTCCCCAAAATGCTGTCGTGGGGAAGCAGCGCTGAGAAGGGAACTCCTTGCCACGGCTGATTGATGGTTGCCTTGGCCCACAGCCAGCCTGGAATACCCCAGCCTTCGGAGAACCCGTGGAAGTGAAATGCTGAGGAAGTTGTACATCCTCTAGAAGAGTCAAGGGAAAACAAAGTGCAGGCTTTATAAACACGGTGTGTGTACACTGTTAAAAGAGACTCTTTCTGCTGGGTCTTGGCTTTGTGTCCAATGCTGCTGGCCAGAAGGGCTGGTTGGGAGCAGGAATTTGGGGATTTCTTAAAAATGACAGTATTGGAAAAATGTTGAAATGTTGACATTTCCCACCAAACGAAAGTTTTGGTTTCTTTTTTTGGTCAGGATCCATCAAACTGTATCATTTTCCTTCTTTTAAAATAACTCCCATATTCAATATGATTGCACGAGCCCGACTCTTCCAGCGTTTAAAAGGGAACGTGAACATTTTATGGATTACACATCTGCACCTTTATTTGTCAAGAGACAATCAACCCACCAGAAACATTTTCGGTGCTCCTCTGTGAAACCTAGGAGATGCACTGCGTGATTGTGAGCTCCATCCCCTGGTTCCTTACCTAGAAATACATTTCTGAGACACCAAGCATCCCCTGGCAGGACCCCAGCCAGCTCAATTCCATCCAAAACATGGCAAAGGAGGTGAAAACTGTGCAGTCCCTGCCTTCACATGGCCAGCCTCTCCTGCCAGACTCTCTCAAGTTAGTTGGACAGGAGAAGGAAGGGAAAAAAAGACCAACAGAGCTCCAAGACTGTTTTTATTTACGATCATGTTCATGGGCCACTCTTTGTCTAGACAGCTGGTATTAGCATCTGAAGCTGTCCTGGAATCTAAAATACCATTTATCTACAGGGGAAATAAAGCCCTGGATTAAACAGTCCATAAAAATAATCTGGGAATTGACATGGGGCCCAAGGAGACCTAAGGTAACAAGATCTAGAGCAGGCATCTCTGTTTGTCTTGGCTGCAGGGATGTTTTCTCAGAAAACTAAACAAAACAAAACAACTTCCCCCTCCCAGTAACTCCCCCCAAAATAATTTGGCTTCAGGAGAGCGTTTCCTTTCGCTTCTTCTCCTCCCACCTTTGTTTGATTGCTTTAAGCACATCCCCATCCACCACCCGCAGCAAAGAAGTTTCCAAACATACCCGGACCCCGATGGAAAAGTGGGACTGGAGAGGAGCAGCTCCTCCTTCCAAGGATGTGCTTGGAGCTGTGAGCTGCTGTGTTGTCCTGCAGAGAGACTCCGAATGCTCAAGAGTGCTAAGACCTTCTATTCTACTTCACTAGAATGTGGGGTTTTCTCATGTAGAGAAAACCATTCTGGCAGACCTTAAATGAATGGGCCTTAAATGAATTTAATTAAACCACCAATCACAGTTGGTAGTCCCATTTTAACATTTAATCCAAGGAAATCTGCCATTTTAATCCAATGCAGACAGTAAAGAGTGAAGCGAAAGGTCAATGCTAGATTAGGACGAGGGCTTAAAGCAAGAGACAGCAAAAATGTCACTCTGTTTAGGTGCTTGCCTTTGAAAATCAGCCTTTCCAGCTGTATGGAAGAGTCTGGAAAGAAAGCTGCACGTTGGTGGCACACCTAGAGCAGATGTCTCATTTCCAGTTGTGACACAGAGTTCACACACAGCCCGGTGCAAACTGCCCGTGCCCTGAAATCCAGCCAAGAAACACTTTGGGTATGAAATAAACAATGAACACCTTAGGTATGAAATAAACAATGAACACGTTGGGTATGAAATAAACAATGAACACCTTAGGTATGAAATAAACAATGAACACGTTGGGTATGAAATAAACAATGAACACATTGGGTATGAAATAAACAATAAAGACATTGGGTATGAAATAAACAATAGACACCTTAGGTATGAAATATTCCTTCCCTGCCTGCTTTGTTCAGAGGCAGATACTGCCTTCTGCAGTGCAAAGAACAACCAGCACAAGAGGCTGTGAATTCCAAATCAGTGCCCAGCTTCCTTTCTCCTTGCAGGCTCTCTGCAAACTTTGGAGCCTCTGCCACGTTACCCCAGGGCCACTTTCTGTGGGGAACAGCTGGGTTTGGGCTACTGCTGCGAGACCCAATTCACTGGCCCGTGGTCCTGACTCGAGATGGCCAAACTTGTCACAGCGAGAGAGACTCTGCTGATGAGATCAGAGTCTGAGAAGACAAATTCCAAAGTGCAAAGAGAAAAGGATGTTTTCTTTTCCGCTGGACAAAACACAACTTTTCTGGCAGGCCCAGGCAGGACAGTCTGTCCACTTTGGCAATACCCTGCACGCCTGGACGTACACGAGTGTGTTTTTACATGCAGCCTGGTTTGATTACACAATCTCTCTCCAAGAGAATTTGGCAAGAAAGATATCTGAGAGAGTTTAGAAACGGCACAGTCTGCAGCGTGCTGCTCTCTCACACAACTTCCAGCACCGTTTGGAGCCACTGACCACTGGGAAAACACCCAAAGAAATCACCCTCAGTGCTGCTCAGGGGCCCAGCCGGCCCTTTGGGAGATGCTGCAGGGCTGCAGGGTCAGCCTCAGAAAGCAGCTCGTGCCCACAGACCTTCATCCAACAGCTCAGCCCACCTCAGAACACTCAACCAGCCCCAAGGCCAAACCTTCCCCTCCCTCTCTTCCCAATTATGATGCTGAACCTTTGCCAAAGGCATCTGGTAAAAGATTCACATGTCAAAGGCTTTTCCTGACCAACAATCCTTTTGCTCCCCGGCTCCTTCCAGAGTCAGATCTGCTCTTTCAGTGTCTGTCCCCTCCTGAAAACACCGCTCAACACCCAGCTGGGGAGGCAGGGTTTAATGCTGGTGCTCAGTGCTTCTAAACTCCGAGTTAAACTTGCTGGGAAATGAATCATAGCTTGTCTTGGGATTCTCATGCTTGTTTGGGTTGCAAACATCCCACCTGTTTGACCATAATATTATTTTATTTGCCTTTGCTGTTTGTAGAGAAAGATACACCCCTTGTGCTTACTGAAAAGTTCTTGTGATTAGTGCCAGTGCCAGGCAACCTGAGGGAGGAAAACAAGTTTATTCTAGCAAAGGCCATGGTTAGTCTTGATTATGAAGTTCAAAACACAGTTAGCAAACACAAACACAGGAGAACACAGACCTAAAGCTTGTGTGCCACAGGCCTCTGCTGTAAATGTCTGGCATCCTCCAAGACCCACAGCCCAGACCCACGGTCTGCAAGCCCACCTCAGGAGTGTCTGAGCTATAGGGTGCAGCCTCTCGGGGTGGGTTCCTCTTCTGTCTCTCGCCCTTTTAAACTCCAGGGTTATTTGCATCTCTCTGTTTTTTAAAATGCAAATAAAATGGTCGGATTGAATATGAAGAATCGCCTTCTTTCTAACAAAAAGGATCCGATCACACAGCACTTCCCTTTGGGATAGGTAGCTGGCATCTGTGGGAGCATTAATTGAAAACATTTGTGTTTATCCAAGTAGGATGCATCAGAAGGACTTTGAGCGGTCATCCTTCTAGGTTTTCCTTTACAAAATCAATTGTAAATGCCAATTTCTGGCATTCTGTAAATCTAACTTTCGCTGCTGCAACTTCCCATTGTGCAGCACAGCTTCAGTCAGTTCTCATTTAACAGCATTTCACAAAGAGAGTGTGAAACATCCCCACAGCTCACTGTTGTGGAGCTTCACTGCGTCAGTGGCGTTATCAAACACCGCAGCCAACGACTCCTGAAATCTCTGCACTGTCTATACCAGGCCAGAATGAAAAATGTCCAAGTGCCAGCCTCAGTGATCAAATTTCCTCACTTGTCTGCTTGATTCACTGTGCTCCCCTGGGTTTCCATATAGCTCATTAAACAAAACAAACCTTCAGAGAACGTTTGACATGATTAACTACCTTTGCTGGTAATGTGTGCAACCCACCCAGGTGTCTAGACAGCTTGAAAAATACAGATCACATTTAGGAGTAACAGCTGGTACTCCTCAAGTCTCTCTGCTGGACCTCAAATTAAGTAGAAACAGACCTTATCAATATTAGGTGGTTCTCTTCTAAAGAAAACATCCAGCCTGGTGCAGGAAATTAAGTTACTCCTTTGGTAGATGGCACTTTACCTGCATCCTACCAGGGAGTCCTGCACTCCCAAAGGTCCTGTTGTGAGAAAAGTGAGAGAACAAAGAGTTCAGACCCATTTCCATTATACGAAACCTCCAGTATTTTTTCATAAAAGGCAAAAAAGAAAAAATCAAAATCAAAATCAATCTGTGTCCTACCAGATTCCAGTTTAGGCAGGTGGTTTTTTGCCTGCCCGTGTACCTTTCAAAATAATAAGCTGGAGAATCTGTTTGCTTGTGCAGGTTTTGGACTGAAATGTTGTTGGGTGCTCCTAAATAATGGCTTAACAAGAGGTTCTGGGAGGGAACAATGACAGGCTCTGGTAAGAACGGGCGTTCCAGGGACTCCCCAGGACAAACCAGGTGCTCTCTGGAAGGTCACCCAGAAGTAGCTCCTCTGTCTTGGCCCACGTCCCACCCAACACCTCTGCACAGCAGAGCTTCCCTTGGCCGCAAGCTGTTGGCTGCAGAACAGTCACACGCGATGCCAGAGCAATGCTGGGTGCCCAAAAAGTGTGGACAGGAGTCCTCTGACTGTTAAAAGATGCGAGTCTGAGCAAAGTGAAAAACTGCAGGTTAAACCCATTTAATGAGGACGCTGCCCCAAGATGCCCCACGTGCCCAGGATGTGGTTTTCCAGGAGTGTGAGCGGGGCAGAAGCACAGAAAGCCAAGGAAGTTGGTACCTCTAAACACCATGGCAAATGGGACTGCTCCCAGCTGACAAATTTTACACAAATAATGTGCAAAGGCCAGGCAAACACAAAGGAAATCCCAAGGCATTCCCTGTTGGGCAGGTATCTGTCTTCTGATCGAGTCAAATTTGGCACAGTTCTGAAAAAAACCACAAAGGTTTTTTTTGAAGCCCCGCTTCATCATATTTGAGAATTTATCGTCCCTCTTACAGGGGGAAATAAGATTTACAACTCAGCTAAGTTCCAGTCCGAGAGGCTGCCCAGGCCCTGGCCTGTGGCTGCTCAGCAAGGCCCAAACCCAGGCCATGAGTGCTTTTATTTTGAGACTGTAAATCAGCGTAACTTTCACAGCCCAAGCCCAACCAGCACTGGGGTGCCACAGGAACAGGGGGCACAGGGCAGCCCCAGCACCCGCTGCGAGGAGCACAAGCAAACTGTAAAACACGAGGCAGACAAAACATCTGGCAGCTGCTTCAAATAGTTTTCTGTCTGAAGGGCAGACAAGCCTGCAATAGTTTCGAATGAAAACATGTGCAAAGGCAGGAGCAGTGCTTCAGTGTGTTTTGTGTGAGAGTTGAATGAGTTTTGTTCCTTTCAGCGCTGTTTTGTAAGCCAAGAAAGGCTGTGCTTTGGGTTAGGTTTTTAATTTTAATAAACTTTACTAAATAAATCACTGAGTTCCCTTCTCCAGTCAAACGCAGCTTTGGCATAAGTTCAGCAGCATTAGCTCTGCATAGGAAGCATGTGGGAGAGAAGAGGGGCAGTGTGCTAGGAAATGGTTTTCATAATTGTCTTACCTTATGCAGGAGAAAAGGTGTGACTGCCAAAAGAAGTTCTTAAAAGAATGACGCACGTTCTTTCAAGTTCCCACATCTCAGGCCCAGGGAAAGGGAAAATTGCCTCGATACTGGCAAAGGACTTGACAGGTACAGACTGGTGGCTGGGCTCCAACAGGGAAGTTGTTTGAGCTCAGACATAAATTCTGCAGACAAAGGAGAGAACTGGCAACCGTCTTCCCCCCTCCAAGTTTTCCTGTCCTGACACCGTCACAGCTTTGACGAAGATCTGCAGGCACAGGTTTGTGCAGGGGTGTAACCTGCACCCAGGACTCCCCTTTCGAGAGGAGCACCACAAGACTGCTGAAGGAGGATAACATATTTCCTTATCCTCCACTAAACTCCTCCACCGAACACTTCCCCCTTGCACGCTTTCCTAGACACAAATCGCTTTCACCAAAACCTCAACTTCCAGGAAGAAACAAAAGCTACTCCACTGCTTGTGCAGAGCACCGGGGTGCCAGGGCTCTCTGCAGAGCGGCCCCGGCACTGCTGCAAGGCAAGGCAACAGCAGGCAGGCTGTGGAGGCCAGGAGCCTCCCAAAAAATGTAGGAACGCTTCCATGTGCGTAAAGTGGTGAGTCAGCAGCGGCAGCAGCAGGATGGGATGCTGGCAGCGCAGCAGGGGTGGCTTGCGAGGCAGTCCTGAGACGAGCAGAACTTTTCACTGCTACCCACAAAGGCAGAGAGGTGCCTGCCACGATGCCAGGGCTGGGATGGAGGCAAGAACAGCAGGGGAGCAGGGCACCGCTGATTTATTGGGGCTTGCTAATCTGTGATTTCATTTGTTGATCCCATCAGGTCCAATCCCCATCTCATGACTTCCTCCCCTGTTGCCATGGCACTGTACATAAACACTGCAGGCTCCCAGCCCCGGGCAGGTCATTTGTTTCAAATATTCCATGCAGCTGGAACACAAGCCTGTTTGGGTGTCTGGAGCTGAGCATGAACTAATTCCTCCCTTTTCTGCACCCGCCCCACCTTCTGCACCCTCCCAGCCTCCACTGCAAGGGAAGGGGAAGGGGCCCGGGGCAGAAACAGGCACAAAGCAAGAGCTCCACTGCAGCCCTCTGCAGTGTGATTACTGACTATGCTGGATGTGGAAGCTCAGGATCTACAAACCCTTGTCTTAATCATGTGCTTTTCCCGCATGTAAGAGACACCCAAAATTTAAAAAAAAAAAAAAAAGAAGAATCTTGCCCTGACTAGAGACAAGAGGCAAGAAACCACTTGCAATTTTTGAGCTCTCCCTCCTCACTGCCCTTATTAGGCAGTTCTCAGGCTGCAGTTGAGCCTCACATGTTGCAGTGTGTGTGTGTGTGAACTGATTAAAAGATTTGGCTCCCTCACACACCTTGGTGGCTGCAGGGAAGACAGAGAAGTGCGTGGACGGGAGGAGGACTTAGAGCCTTCATCATCACGGGCAGAAATACCTCATCACCACTCTTCCAGTCGCTTTGGAGAGGCTTAACCTCGCTGCTGACACAAGGTGGGAGCACCTCTGCACTGCACAGGTCAGTGACTGAAGATCAGCCATAAACCCAGTTAGGGCAGGAGCCCGGGGCTGTCCCACCACAGATCCCACTCAGCTCCATCTCTGAGGCTCTAAGGGCAGCTGTGCTCACCCAGGTTCCCACACCTCACCCCCTGCACCCACAGCCTGCCCTCCCTCTGCACACACCTTTCAGATGCCAGCTCTGAACTGTTGTTCTTCCAAGCAGAGATAAGGCCACGAGAGCCCCACGAGAGCTCTGCCTGCCTGGGCAGGCTCCTTGGGAATAAGCTCAGTGCTCGTGTAGAAACACAGTATAAAGAAATCTGATCATTTCATGCAAATAAAACCCATCGCCAAGCAATATTTAATAAAGTTTATTAGGTTACTGAGTATTATCTACAGTCATAAAATAGAAAGAATTTTAAACTGTACAAAGTAATGTCCTGGTGAAGTGAGGAAGAGATGGAGACGAGGGAGCACGAAGAGCATTAGAAGTAGGGAGAACACAGCTCCTTCCCTGGAGTTCTGGAAGACACTGGTTCGAGTTGAAGGCAACCAAGTAGGGCGCCACACACACTGAATTTTGTGTCCCACCCTGCAACAGAAACTAGTACAAACCCCTACGCTGAAGAAAAAGTCATATAATATTAGAATAAAAAAGGGGCACATCACACCCCACCCAGTCTTGGCACCAACTCTGTGCTTTAAAAAATAGACTATGCAAGTAGTTTATTTTCAAAAAGGTACCCTACAGCAGCTGTTTAAAACATGTTCTTATACATACACCACAAATATATATATTAACATTTTCAACAACTAAACTCATTTGTACCTACACAAAACTGAAGGGATAACTCAAAAGCAAAAAAAAAAAAAA